>JANIJG010007164.1:0-50736 GCA_024611175.1 Megaceryle torquata
CCTCCATGTACTTCTTGAAGCGAGGGGCCCAAAGCTGAACCCAGGATTTGAGTGGCAGCCTCCCCAATGCCCAGTGCAGGGGGACAATCCCTGCTCTGGTCCAGCTGGCCACACCAGCGCTGACACAGCCAGGACACTGGTGGCCTTCTTGGCCACCTGGGCACACACTGGCTCGTCTTCAGCCGGCTGACAACCAACACCCCCAGGTCCTTTTCCATCTCCTTCCCTCCCTCCGGAGGGGCTGCACCAGTGGCTCAGCCCAGGTGTGGTCTTACCCATCCAAGGTTGGAATGAGGAGAGCTGGTGGTGGTGCCAGAGGAGGTGGGAACAACCCTAGACACAAAAAGCTTAAATCATCACAAAGATCTCACAACACAAAGGGAACAAAGCTTCATCACTGTTTATAGTTAAAAGCATTTAAAGCATCTTTTTACTCTAACCAAGGCCCTGTTTGAAGTGGATTCATTTTCCTTCAGGGATGTATCTCCTACCAAAATTAAAACCCCACAGCTACATTAGCTCTGTAGGAGTATGGGAAGGAAAATCAAGAAAGAACTACCTCCCATTTTGACTTAAACATCTTAAACAGTAATTAAGAAGGAAATATTAACCCTTATGGTCCTGTAAGGACCAACACTTTAAAAATATCAAGCACATGAAGAATTGGTTATGCAAAAATCACAAGGCAGTATCTCCAAGAAGCAGAATTAAGCAGCAATTTATGAAGGCCATTTCCATAAGTGACATGAGCCTTGGAAATCAAAGTCCTCAACCATGGCCTATCTGAAAGTGAGAAGGACGTGCTGACTGCTCCTATGGGAGCTTCTTAAACTTTACCCATAACTATAAGCGATCACTATAGGCTGTTATCAATGCCAGCAAGAACAGACTAACCTCTCATTGGTTTTACTCTGCATAAAAACTCCTCTGTTTAGTATTAATCAACAGCAATTAAAAGAAAACCTGTACTAATACAAAGGACAGGAGTCATCTGACCAGCTGCAGTCATTTAGATTGAAGCTGGTAGCTCTGGGTTCCTTTCCAAGTCAATGGAGATTGAGGCAGCACAGGCATTGAAACCACAGGACAATTCATCACCTCCTGCTGGGAACACCTAAAATAGGTCAGGAGAACCCCTCCCTAGAAGCACCTCACTGCAAAAAGAAGTAACCTGAAGTCTCTGGCTCAGCCAGGGGAAATCTGTGCTGCAAACAGGTTGGGGAACACATCTTACTCTTAGAGGTTTTTTTTTTTTCTCCCTCTTTTTCCTAAGATCCTCCGATAAAAAGGAATGCCAAGAGCATTTCAATCACACCTGCTCACCGAGGGCAAGCACTTCAGAGTCCTACTGTTACAAGCACCCAACTCTAATGGTGGTGGATCATCACCATTATTATCATTAGCAGCTATTCTCCCTCATCTCCCAACCCAGTTACTTCAAGTGGAAGTTCTTTGCAACACCCCAGTCATTTTGTCCGACCAGCTCCTCCTAAACAACTTTAAACTAAATACACTCAACTAGCAACTGGGCTCTGCAATGTCAACAGTCAAGACCAGGTCACCACCAGCCTTCCATTTTCAGATGGACAGCACTTGCTCAGAAATATCACCCCAAACGGTCTGCTACACAAACAGCTACGTTTGTTTTCCCTGGACTAGGTAAAATTTCCCGTAGAGAAAAAAATAAATAATTGCAGCTAGAGGAAATTCAAGTTTTATAGCAGCTCTGAATTAGTGGGGTTTTTAACTTATGCATGAGATTGGCTGTTACATTTCTTTATTAGTATTCACCATCTCCACTGCACGCCAGGGAGCAAAGGCTTCTGACAGAAATGGCTTTTGTTCTGCTCTGTCTCACGCTCCCAATTCCTCTACACAGCACCAATTTATCACTCAGACTTTTGCTGTGCAAGAACAAAACCATTTCAATTCTAACTAAGTGACTTTTGCCATCTGAAATTTCTCCATTTCACTTTCTAGATTGGTCTTCAGAGACAAAACAAGCCCTACAGATGATTATTTAGGTCCTGAATACAAGACAAGCAGCTGGAGTTCAACGCTGCACTGGAGTTTATTAGCCTTAATTTAAACTGTGCTCTCAAATAGGGCTCGGTGTCATCCCATCTCACGTTACTTAATCCAAACACTCGTGGGGATGGGGCTCATCTCCCCATTCAGAATCGCTGCTGTTATTAAGAGCAAGTTCACACCTACCTGGAATAGGACCTGGTGGTGGCAGACCTATGGAGATAAACAAGGAAAACAAGTGAGGGTGACAGGTGAAGATGTCACTGCTACATGACAAGCCTCAAGCTAAACCTAAAAGCACACTTTTGAATATACTTCACATATTTGAGCAAAGAAACCAGCAGAAAGAGTGGTGCTCTTAAGCAGTAACAAGCCTGCAAACTGTATTGTTTTCTCCAACGAGGACGTCTTTATATGATGATTTTGAATGTTGCTGCTGTCTTGCACTGGAGAATTCATTCCCCCCCCCCCCACCAAGTGTCAACACACAAACAATTGATTTGGCCTTGAGAACAACTAAAGGAGCTGGAGAGAAGAACCTGCTGCAGACTCCAGTGTGCCCTTTTGCTTGGTGGTTAGCAGCCATCCAGTCAACGACTGAAAAAGTGAATATTTTATGCTAATTTTGCCAGTCATTTTAATGAAAGGCAGCAGGAAAAGCTCCCATGGTCCACCAGCGAGTACTGCACTAATAATCCTCCTTGGATTAAAAGTCTTGACTGTTTTTTTTTTTTTATTCTTCTGCACATGCTGCCCGTGCACAATACAGGAGTTACTGCCCGACGTGCTCCTGGTGACCTCTTGGAAGCCTGGCTGCTGCCCACAGGAGCAGGGACAGCCCAGAGCATGGCCCTTGCTTCGCTCTGGACGTGCTATTTAAGCCAGAAGCAAGAGAGGCACAGACACGACTCCCCTTGGATCAGAAGATGCATGGGCTTAGGAGGAAGTGAAGACAGAAGAACATGATGCAGGCCACGGTCAGTGCATCTGTAAACGTGCACTGAAAAGGGTCAGCAGAAAAATGACCCTGGAGATGGTGCATGACCACGAGTACCTGGCCTTTCCAGTCACAAAGTTCTTTTTTCTCTCCACCAGTATCGCCCTGTTCTGCCCAGTGCCCAGGAAGAGCACTAGTGGCCTCCACGTTGCAGATGCATTCGGAAGCTTTGTGGAAACTGCGTTACTAGACGCACAGAAGACACGGCCAAACTGTTCTGGAACGTGGTGCTCAAGGCAACAGAGAAGGAAAACAACTTCATCTCCTCTCTCTCACTAAGGCTTGAGGCCTCAGTTGGTGACTGCGGGGGCAAAAGGCATCCCTGCAGACAAGGGACTTACCTGACAGTGTCTTCTCAAGAGCTCCCAGCCCAACACAAACCCACCTGGCTATTGGTAAGAGCACAAGAACATGCCAACCCTGAGGACTGACCACACCCAAGGGGCTAGAAACCCATGGCAAAGGCCTTATTTAAACGATTTAGATTTTGCTTTTGAAATGAAGTGCTGCTCTCATGTCCCCACTGGACTCTAGACTCTGCTAGGAGCAGGAAGATTCATCCCACAGTGGCAGTTGGTACAATAAAACACACAGAAAACAAACACAGGGAGGCACAAATCTCAGGATTTCAAGACACAAACCAACCAGGAACTGACCAGGATTGGGAGGAAAGTCCTTTGTTAGAGCTGCTGTTGTAGAACTTCCAATTCCAGCATCACCCTTAAAACATGGGGAATCAGTCACAGCCAGACAGGCCCCCGATCCGACCCAGAAGAGCAATTCCTATCTTCTCAGCTTCCCCCACAGATAAAGAGGAACCCATTTCTTTACATTTATCAATAAAACAAACCAATTGGGAGCACCAAAAGGTGCTCTCGTGGAAACAAAGCCTGGAAGTATTTTTTTCCAAGGAACAGCTGCTATTTTTGACCTTGATATTCAAGGGCAAATGTTAAACAGGTTGATGGAGACACTGAACAAAGATAAGCCAAGTCCAAGGACCTGTCACCCGATTGCTCGACTGTCCCATAGCATTTAATGATTGAACCTTTGGTTTGCTCCCAGCCTGGCACGTCCAAACTTGCAGCCTCAGACTGCCCCGTATCGCTGTGCAGACACGTACCTGGAGGATGCAGGGGAGGTGGAACAGAAGTAACTGGTGGAGGAGGGTGGAGGAAGTGTGGTGGAGGTGGCCCAGCGAGCGGGGGAGGCGGTGGGCCTGCTGGTGGTGCAAACGGCTGTTGCTGAGGTGGCTGTTGGGGCTGTGATGGTTGCTGGGGCTGCTGGGGGGGTTGTGGCTTACTTCCGTGGTCTCCAAGGACCTTAGAAGGCAGAGGAATGAGAAGAGAGCATTTTAACCTCTTTGCTCCTGCAGCTAGAACCTCACTGTGCTGGCAGAGAGGGAGCACATCACCAAAACAGGCAGCACTGGGACACCTGGGAAGCCCAGGCTACACTAGAGCCAGGGGATAACACCTTTTGGGAGGAAAGACAGCTGAGCAAAGCAATCAATACGCTTCGGAAATGGTCTCCTCTAGGCAGGACAGCGGGGAGACTCGATTCCAGGTCTACACACAACCATGCAAGGCAGCTGATGCTCAACACCTTCTGCTTAGGGGACCTGTCACCAATACAGGCTTCAGACTAAAAGCTGCCATATTTGAGGGGGACACAGTAGGGCTTCCTTTTTTTTTTTTTTTTAACCAAATTTATCTTTCCTGAGGGCATCAAGAAGCCAATTTCTGCTCTAGATTGTGCCCACGTAGGTCAAAGAAAGACTGGATTCAGATCTGCCTGACAAAAGAAGGTCACGTGCCAACTCTTGCTGAAGATACAGAGATACCAGATGGACCTGGAAATACAGGTGGTAGTGCTTGTAAGGGGCAGGAACAACCACCACCTCCCAGCAAATTCCTTCTCTTAGGCAAACTCTTTTTTGGGCCATCGTTGGCAAAATTTGAAAGACTGACCACTAAAAAAAAAAACAAACAAACAACCAAACCAACAAAACAAACAAGCAGACCACAAAAACTTAAGAACAAACCCAGGAATTGCATCCAGACAGGTTCCGTATTTGGGGTGGTTTTTTTTGTCGAGTCAGGAGCAGTTGGAGGATGGTGGTTAAGAGAAGACTTCTCAAACCCTACACATAGCACTTTTCTACCCAGAAGCCAACCAGAACGTTATAGTCATACACTGGACAAGCAAGAGCAGAACTGAGTCCAGTTTAAAACCCCAGGCTTTTATTTCTTACAAGGGAGAAGATTCAGTAACACAGGCCTGAGAGAGTCCAACCCAACAGTAAAGGGGAAGGGAACAGTCCACCTAAGAGCCTTCCAGCTACACGCCCTGAGGAATTCTTTGGTAAAGCTGATGAGAAAAGGAACTTGGGCCGTTCCACTCTGATGGCAGAGACAGACATTAAAGGACAATCCCTGGCTCCTAGCAAGATAAAGCTTTTAACACCAAAGTTCATTCAACCCGCAGAAGGAAACATCTCCACAGGGTTCATACACAACCCACTGCTTTGTGGATAGGAACGGTGATGTGGGAGGTCAGAAACTCACTGACATTTGCTCAGGGTTCACTAGAAACACAGCAAAATCTGGAATTTGTTAAGATGGCACAAACCAGTTACCTGAATCGGGTTTTCCTCAGAGGCGTGCTTATCGCGACGTCTTCCTTCTACTCTCCTAATTGTGCCTGCCTGGCCTCCAATCACATCAATTGTCCCACCCAGCTTCCTGGTACAAAGCAGATGCATCATTTTAGACTCAAAGACATTAGAAGGAGCAGTTTGCACCGTTGCAGTTTGCATCCCAAAGCTCTGGCTCTTCTGCTTTCACAGAGCTTTGCTTTTCTAAGGCTTTTGATCAAAAAAAAGACAACCATCAACCTCATAAGGTCAAAGTGGTTCTCCCACCAGAGGCTGCTGATCAAGACGACTCAATTGTTTTGCTCTGTCCAGCCTTGTGAATCCTCTCTCTCCCTGAAGAAAATCACGAATTAGCATGGATCAAGCAGTGCAGCACACAGGTTCAGAAACCAATAGCTCCTCTTATCACCTGCCAAACACGTAATCCACTTCAGGAAGCAAAGATTAACATCGTGGGAGTAAGAAGCAGCCAAGTTAGCAGAACCAGCCTCAAAGCTGAGGTGTTTGCCTTGTTTTCTCTACTCCCAGGGATGTGTCCCTTCAGCTGGGACATTGGTTTCCCTCCCTGGGCAGCACTCTACTGAAGGTACCACCAAGGAGAGGTAAACAGGCAGGTAGGGGTTGCGCAACCCTCGGGAGAGCACTGCAGAAGATGACAGTTAACGAGTGAACACAGCGGCTTCCTACGCAGTTTAAAAGCTTCTTCTGTTTCAGGCTCAAGGAGAACAACAGTGCACCCAGGCTTTACATCTGCATCATCTCCTACCTGTTGGGAGGAGGTCCAGCCTTCATGCGTCCTCCCACCAAAGCCAAGAAATCCGTTTTGAATTCTGTTTTGATGATGTTGTTTTCCACTTCCTTTTCAGCATTTCCTGTTCTTCCCTGCTGAACCTATGGAAGGCAATGTATAACACACGGGCTTAACACCCTCACTTTCAACTGAATGTAGCAAAGATCCCCTCAGCAAAGGAAAAGGGCTCCTGTGAGAAACAAGCAGAGTGGGGCTCTTGCAAACCACCTGTTCTTCAGGCAAGGCAGCAGAACATTCTGTAAGCTGGCTGGCTATGTCAGCCTGCTGTCCACTGGCTCCCATTACAAATCCAGAGGTTTAATAAACTTGTATTCTTTTTCATGTAGTCCTTAGGTCAAACCTGGTAGGAGTAACACTTGCTGTATTGACTCTTTGGCTCACGTTCTAGCAGCCGTTGGCCACCTGATGGATTCTGCAAAGGGTGATGACCAAAGCAGTCTCCAGACACAAAAGGCAGCCACACAACCGTGACAGTCAACAGCAACAAGTAAAACACCCCTGAGTGCCCAGTCTCCCTCTCTCTACACCTCTCACATCCACGTGATCTTCCAACCAGACATTCCTGTAGCTGGGCAGCCTCAAAGTCAACTGGAAATTCACACGAGTCTTGCTGTTCTAGTGGTTCAAATCTGTCAGGCAGCTGGAAGTGTTTGTTCCACAGAGGAAAGATTTTTAGTGGAGAGATTTAATCTTTAAAGAGACATTTTTGTATTACTCAGCACTGGAAGGAACACAGGAGAGTTAGGTATTAAGGTATCTCCTGCTCTCATACTCTCATCTCTGTGATTATAAAAACAAGTCCCAGTCTTGTGGCCATATGCAGGAGTAACACGTCACCTACCGTGATCTTATTTTCAGTGCTGATGGGAGGAGCAGGATCCAGTCCAAGCTGAAGCCGTCGCTGCTTTTCACAATAAGCTTTCCATGTTTCTTCATTGAATCCATAATTAAAGTAATCAGAAAGATCAGCACCTGACAGAGGGGGCAGAAGTTAACCTGAGGATTCTGGCAGACCCGCATTCTCAAATTGTCCTTTAACTGCTTTAATGAAGAGTTAAGAAAACAAAAATCTCCTAAGGAGAGCAGCTTAGTCTCTGTGTCGTGCTGTGGGAGAGCCGCCGCGCGCCACAGCAGAGCTGGCCGCATCCGCCCGCGGGACGGGGACAACAGCCTGAACAGCTCTTGGGATGCGGCACGCAGCACGTACGCAGGCTGGTAAGAGAGATATTGCAACCACTTATTCACCAGTCAGATTTTTCAGACTGGTTTCTTTCAATTGTCTAAATGAGACGAGTGCTGGGAAGAGCACGGGAATGGGATGGTGCCACAGAACCTTTTTCTTGGCAGAGTTAAGCCAAGATGTTCTGCTCCTGGCCTTTGATATTTTGAGAAGAGATTCTGGGACTTGGCCCTTTCAGGTAACACGGCTAAAGTGGAACATTTATTGAGACACCTCAGAGTACACAAGTAATTACTGTTCAGCCTTGATCCCATCTATAGCCTTCCAAGATTGTTCTCTCACTTGATGGCCTTCTGTGAAATGTGCCAACTCAGCACGAGTGCTTCTGAACAAGAGAGGTGGCCACAAACTGCTTGCCAAGCAAATGCAGCTACGTTTGTCCCTCTGCATCTACAACTCCCTCCATACAGCACACCTCAACAGGAAGCATCACAAAGCAGGTCCAAACCACACCGAAATGTCCCTCAAACATCCACCTGCCACAAAGGTATTCCCAGAGCAACCAATTCTAAAGGAAGGAGCTGATACACAGGGCTAAGCCAAACACCCTGCCCATGCTGAGCTTGGATCTAGCCAGAGGTTTATCTTCTAGGCAGGCCGCTCTTCCTGTTGTACCACCCAAAGATGCAAATTGCACCACCACAGACTCTGCAATGTGATGTTTGCATATCTATTTTATCAGCCTATATTTCAGCCCTCCATCAGTGCTTCAACACTGTGTTTCTTCCTCTCCCTCACTTAGAGATACCAGCTCGCTGAACAATTAACTGCAAAGGCTGTTGAGTAACAAGCTGCTTGACATCTAAAATAAACTTACAGGCTCCACACCTCTGCAGACATCTTCCCTCTATTTGTACTTCCACACTGGTTTAAGGCCTGCTGGCTTCAGTTTGGTCCAGGGGCGACAGCATGACCACAATGATTTTCACGTTTTATCTTTGAATTTAACTTGTTTTCTTTCTAACTTATTTTCTTCCTGTCCCACTCACTCTCACTTCACAATCAATGGGAAAGAAAGGTTGCATTTTCTACTATGTCTCTCCCAGGACCAGGACCCAAATGGTGCATAGGGATGACTCTGAGCTTGGCCAGGGTAAGGCAGAATAAGCTGCTGCACATGGAGAGGAGACCACACATCATTAACATCCAAATCCTGATCCTATTCAATTGACTTTACAGCCAACAAATATCACCACATTGATATCACAGAATCGTTTTGGTTGGAAAAGACCTTCAAGCTCATCAATTCCAACCATTCCCCCAGCACTGCCAGGGCACCATTGACCCGTGTCCCTCAGAACCACAGCTCCACATGGAGCTTGGAAACCCCTCCAGGGGTCACGGGGACTCCACCCCTGCCCTGGGCAGCTTGGGACAGCGCTAGAGGGGAAGAAGATTTTCCTCCTGTCCAACCTAAGCCTCCCCTGGGGCAGCTTAAAGCCATTTCCTCTCGTCCTATCACTTGATCCTGGGGAGAAAAGACCAATCCCCCCCTGGCTCCAACCACCTTTCAGGGAGTGGTCGAGAGCCAGAAGGTCTCCCCTCAGCCTTCTTCTCTCCAGGATGAATAACCCCAGGTCCCTCAGCCACTCCTCACAAGACTTGTGCTCCAGACCCTTGTATGTCAGTACAATATTTTCTGGAATAGGGAATTAATAAAATAGAATGTATTAAAAAAAATGGCCATTCCCTTTAGGGAAGCTAAATTAAGAAAGTAAATGCAACCCAACTTTAGGTAGAGGCATGGTAGGTCAATCAGTAAATGTCATGGCTTATCTGGACAGGCAGAGGCTGAGCAATACACACATTCCAACTCCCCTGTTCCCCAGCAGCAACAAATGGAGAGAATTTGCACATGAAAATAAAGAGAGACAACTAAAACTGCAGAAAATATTTACCACAAGAAACTGTGAGGCCCCACCTGGTTTCCTCCATGGTTTGTCTTCAAATGAATCTAAATCCACTTCTATAACAGGCAATCCATTTATATTCCCTGCGGCATCTAAGTCAATACCTTTGGGCTGCAACTTGGCTTTGGAGAGAGAGAAGAAAATGTTACTACTTTTAATGCAGTGCCTTTAATCCACTAATTTGCTGAGCAAATTACTCCAGTCAAAAAGAAAAGTGTAACTGTGAATTCATCGCTGGCTTTATAGCACGCAGGTAACCACAATCAACTTTGTAATAAAAATTACTTTAGTCACTCTATAAACAGCACTTGCAGCTGAACAGCAGAGAAGGAAATTCCACCCAGATTGGTACGAGAGACAAACAATAATTAGAGTGTGCAGGAAATTTACCCTGAATTAAATAAACTATTTTTCTCCCCAGGCAAAATAGTTCTTTTTCTCCTCCCAAGATACACGTTTTCTCATAACAAGAGACTTCTTCAGGGTCAGTTTGAAGTGGACAGTGTACTAACTGGAGTCAGCAAACATCTGTCAGGTACAGAAACTTCAAGAGGAATTTATTCTTGTCTCAATAAGTCATTTGCATGGAGAAATTAATGGTACTATATGAAGCCTATGAAGGGACAGTCTCCCGTATGAGGAAGGACAGAATCCAAGTCTCAGCATTCAACAGAAGCTAAACTGAATGAGGGGGGAAATGTCACCTGCAGAAGTATGTGCAGCTGATACTCAAGATACTCAGAGTTTGTTTCTTTTCGCATCTTATGCTGCGAGTAGCTCAGCAGATCACAGAGTTAAAGTTCTTCTCCAGGCAATTTAGCACGTTTGGCCCCAGGGCAATGATACAGTTCAGAAAAAAACCCCAGGTTTTTTACCATAAAATTAATAATCAATGTATTTTTTTTCTAGTTTAAATACAATTACAGTCAGCTTGTTCAGTGGTGGCAGCACACCCTGGACCCTCAGACTATTCTAGGAGCGTTTACCTTTAGGAAGTGCACTTACTACTAGTTTAATTAGGATGAACTAATTTTATATTCCTCTAAACAGAGACCGAGTTTTGCAGCTGGCTCCAGCTGTCAGCGCCAGACAAGGGAAATACTGCAAAAGGTGAAGGATAAAAATAACAGCAATACCTGAAGCAGATGCTCCATAGCCTCTACCCGTTTTTAAGTTTAGATTCATAGGAGTTCCCCTATATGGAAAAGAATCACTTCATTGGTATTTGGAACAAAGTACGTGGTTGAAGACTTTCATGCAAAACATATTCAAGCCCTGACATCCTTCAGAAGAGGTTTTGTTCACTTGGGTGTTATTTCAAAGAGGGGTAGTTACCATTCTGCCCAGGAATGTACTTAGCTTTAAGTGGAATTGAATGACAGGGAAATTAGAGATCGCAGAACGAGGAGGGAAAGGCAGAAGCTGAAAGGGATGTCTGCAAAATCTAGTGAGCTGCTAACGGATGGAGCACGGCTGCTCAGAGTAATCCATCAGACAGAAACCGCCACTACAACACGAGAAGGGAATTATCCATCGAGTGGAAAAAGTAGAATATGGTGCAAAGTGCACCTTATGTCACTTCCTTACAGGGAAGGCTGCTAGCAGCAAGCAAAAATGCTGTCTTACTGTCTCTATTCAAAGGAAATTAGGTAGAATTATGGCAGTGATGTAATTTCCTGGTTCATAAATCCAGCCTCACCATTTCCGAATCATGAAAAAAAAAAAAAAAAAAGAAAAAAAAGAAATGAGGCAGCTGAAATGGCTAAATTCACAGCTTATACAAATTCTTATCAATACAGATTTGGGTTCTTGAACTTTTCACAGATGATGAATTAAATGTAAGCTCTGAGCGACTTGGCCTGACGAAGCACAGTAATTACTCAGTTCATTTCCCAACAGCAGACCCATGAATTACCATCCCTATTTTATAGATGGATTCTCCAACAAGCAACTGCAGGACAGAGCTGCCCATCAGTTTCTAATCCCATTCCAGTGTTCCAGCCGTTGCACCCAGGTCTCTCAGAAGATGATCAGCTCTCATCCCCACCTCCAATCCCAACCAAGCCACCTCCCATTAGAAATGGACATCATCATAATCAGCCATACGTACATGTACGATGGCGCTCCCGTTTTAATGTTGCCGATAGTAACTTTCACATCGTCATCATCACTGTCACTATCGCTGTCATCTTCATCATCTTCACCACTTGGGAGGGCCTAGCAATAAAAAAAGCACACACGAGCTCATTAATATGTAAAACTGACAAATCTCCTGGGATAGTAAACTAAATCTTACAAAAGCTTGTACGATAAAGGAAGCATCAGAATGATTCTGACAAAGATCTAAGTTTCTACTGCACTCTGAGGCTGCACAAGGTTGTTTCTGGAGGTGAAGCCCATGGAAGTAACCAGCTTTCACCATAAATGTACAGATGCCCACAAGGAAACTGCAATGCCCTTTGAAGGGGAGACCCTACACGAGAATCAGGGTGAGATTTCTGAAGGTGTGGAAGGTTTAGCTCGGTTCTGAGCTTCATCATGTCCCACAGACCTCTCCCCTACCCTTTTTAGAAGAGCCAGGGCTTTGCTAACACATCTCCGTCACAGGCCTGTGGTGAAAGTACACAATCACGAATGAAAAGCACCAAAATACGTTCACCAGGCTTCATTTAAGAACTTGGAAGGAGTAAATAATCTCTCACCACAACTTTTGTGGTAGGAAGCAGCTGAGGAGCTTGTCTTGGCTTATTTAGCCCAATCAGTGCCCCCCAAGTCCCTTTAGGACCTTTACAGCTGCTGATTCAGCTCCGGAGCAGCACCACTGCTGGGGCACAAAGCAAAGGAAGTCTTCCAGATATCCAGCAGTGCAGTTTTGCAGGATGCATGAGCTGAATTAACACCCCACTGCTACAAAAAGGTATGAGGAAGGTGTTCTGAAGTCTCCCTCCTCTTCCTCTCTGAGCACGGAGCCACCAGATTGCACTCTAAGAGATCTGAGCCTTTGGGCTTTCTGTCCCAGTGTTTCCCATATTTTATTTGGCCTCAAGAAGTCATACTAAATATTGAACTGGAGATAATGTTACATTCTGCTTTTCCTGACAGAGTTCAGCATCAGCGGCCCTCGTCCACCTCTTCAGAGAGCATAAGCAATATTTAGACCAAGGTTCCCTACCCACTGCAGAGAAGGGCTGAGAGGAGAAGCCTGTTGCTGTGGTTAGCACTAGGAACTGACCATCAGCACATTCCTACATCACCAATGTAACGTCTTGTGCAGTACCAGCACCTTTACACTTACATCTTTTTATCCATGAGCACCAAGAAGCACAGAAATAACAATGTCTACCATTTGCAGTGGAACACATACATGTTGAGACATCTCTCGGTCTTCATTGCTGACAGGCCGGCTCTCCTGAGGAGCATCTTGCAAAGGATGGGAAGATTCTGCGTGTCTAGTAAAGGTGACAGATAAAAGAAAGTGGACAAGCCCATTCTAGTGATTCATTTAGAAACATTTCTAAAGCATTCATCCAGGTAACTTTCACATAATGGCTTTATTTGGGTAGTGTGTTTACTCTGCTGGCAGTTAGCTCAATTAGACAACAGTTAAAAAAATTAATCATCCTTGCCTGGCTTTGTTTTTGTTGGAAAGAATCAGTGTAGTGGTTCCAAACACCACTCAACAGCTAATATTTCAGTGGCAGCTGTGAGAGCTTTCAGCTTCGGTTCAGCATGATCATGAGTGATAGGAATAAGACCATAATAAGCAAAACTCCACCTTATCCTTAAGCATGCCAATAATTATATACGTATTTAGTAAGCAGCAAGGGCACCTGTCCCACAGAATTAAGGAAAAAGTGATTTTAGCATTCCTACAAATAGCTCACGTTAACGAGTAGATAAAATTCAAAAAAGACAGATAATTATCCACCCAATCTTCTCATTCATTATGAATTAGTCCTAATGCAACAGTGGTCAGGTTCAGATTTACCTCCAATTAAAGAGCTCATACAAACGCTAACAACGCTTATTGCGTTAGCCAAGCAAGAAATTCAAACCAGCATACACATGCTAGAAACGAGTATGGTCAGTGTTACAGAACTAAAAGACAAAGATCAGTTCTCTAGTGTCACAGGTAAAATCCATCAGGACTTCAAAATCATTCTGGCTTTTCTAAAGACAGAATGGCCCAGGCAACCCAATTCTTCACCAGGACTTTGGGGAGACGTTGCTATTAATTTAAAACCGCACGAGGGATAATAAACATACACAAGATTATCTTCAAAAAAGAAATAGAGGTAACACCTAACAGAATCCAAACGCTGGCCAGATGAAAGCCTTTTCAGAGGCGGCAGGAAAGAAGACACCAAACAAGGAAGCAGAAAGATCACACTTACACAACTCAGAAAGCAGCGACTGAGCATCGAAGGAGAACAATATGAACAGTTCCCTTATTAGAAAAGCCCCACATACAAAGAAACTCAACAGTCAAGCCAAGATCAAAAAGCAGGGATGAAGGACCAGCACTTAACCAAGAATGAGCAGGTCCCATTTTCACCGAGTTCCCGAGGTGGCAGCTGAAGACACTAACTTAAGAAAAGTAGCTGAGGTGTCAAAGCATTTCAAAGTTGCAGACACAGGCTGCTATATAAGGATCAAAAGATGCACCCACTGGATAAAAAAAAAAAAAAAATAAAATCTCAGAGATGGCTCCAAAACCTTCTGGGTTTTGTTTGCTAAACCCAAGCATCTTGCACCATTGCCCTCAACCCCTGAACTGTCTTCAGAATCCAAGATGACTGAGTTAAGGCAGAGAGACAAGCATTACCTTCAGCGTCAAGTCACATGAAGTATCTGTGGGTGTGCATGAAAAATGTATGAATTGGAGTTCAAATCAACAATTGCTAAGTAAAAATCTTTCCCTAACCTGTTTGCTTCCCAGGACTGAACAATCTGAGAGGTCCACAGCCATCATCTGCAGACCAAAAAAAGGCCACAGCTATTTTAATTTCCCCAGAATGCCACCATAACCCTGCCTGCTGCTGATCTAACAGCATCCTGCGCAGACCGCTGGTATTTAATACATCCTTCAGGCTATGGAATGTGAAGGGATTCTGCACCCTGCACTACACCAGTTTCAGCTTCGTGGGTAGAGATAAATACTCCAGACAAGCCAGCAGCGCATCCCTGGAGCTGCAGCTGTCAACAACAGAACGAACAAAGTCATTTTTTTCTTAAAACACCCCACAGCTCTTCATTTAAGAAGATTCTCATTGTGCAGCAAAGAAAAGAGAAAAAAAACCCAACCAAACAAAAAGAGGACAAGGTCAGAGGAAAAAAAAAAGAGCTAGTATGACCACCACTAATAATTTTCCTTCACAAATCTTATGGTTATTGGAGACAGTTGCTGGAAATTCAGATTTTTAATCCTGATTGTAAAGTAAAACTATGTTCAGATGAAAGCGCAAAGCAAGGATAGATGCAGGTTAGCAGTAAATTTCTAACGAAACCGAAAGTTGTTCCTTCTCCCAAAGTTCATTTGATAGTTTTAGGTAACAATTTAACAAGTCTGCTTAAAACTTGGTTTTGAGGAAGCTTTCCTATTTCCCAAGCATGGGATATTTCCTATAGAAGGACAGTAGCTGTAACAATCTCAGAAATTCCAGATACTGAATTCACAATGACCTTAAAGCACAATAAATAATAAAGTGGACTTTTGAAGGTGCTGAGCACACAGAAGTCTGGTGAAGATCAAGTCTCCTGAAAACTACGTTACATTTTCGGAGGGCAAACAGATATTTCTGCTGGGAGAAAACTAATCTGGTGAAAAACTGCTACAAATACAAGGGAATTACAATCGAGGACAGACAACGTTTTTCCATACGCCCAAAGCAAAACTGATCATTGAGTTGTGCCCAAGACCTTTAGCTGGAAGTCTCACTCAAAGCCATACACTTCATATAATCTGTTGATTTGATCACGTCAGGATTTTAAGCCAGGCTTAAGGTTTTTAGCTTTTCCAGGCTAAAGCACAGGCTGCAGTTTTATCGATGCAAGGCCAGCACAAAGGCCAACCCTCACAGTGCCATTTTTCCCCAGGGAAATTACACTGGGCAACAGATCTGATTTAAAACTAACCAAGAAGGGGCAGGGAGGAGGTTAGAAATTACTTTTAAGTCAAATCAGTTGGCTGATCCAGTTCACCTTCCAAATCCCTAAATGCTGAGCCAGCCCAAGCTGGGGATGACCCCATGGGATGGAAAAAGGAGAGGCTGCGGTTCTGGGAAGAGCACTGGTCTGAAGTAGTCATGAAGCTACGCTCAGTGTGGCTTAATCTTCTCTGCAGTGTATGCTGTTACAGTAAGTGTTATAGTAAGTAACATCTTAATAAGTAAATCTGGACTCACCCAGATATTGGTCCATCTTCTTGTTTACCAGTGGTGTCATCTGCAAAAACAGTAATAATAAAAAAAGGGAAAATGATTCAAGTGAAAGAAAACAATCCTCCAAGTTTAAGCACAAAATGAGTCACAGCTACAGAAACATCTAGCAGCACCAAGACACTGTAACCCCAGTGTTGTCAAGGTTCAACTAGAAATGGAGCAGCCAAAAAAAAAACCAAACCCAAACCTCTCCCCCAGAATCCCCATAACAAACAAAGCCTATCTGCAGAAGTGAAGTCTCACATTACTGAAAGACAGCCAAATTCAAAATACAGATCTCACGTCTCACAGCTGAAGGAGTAAAGCTAAACACCATATAACCTGCTGAAGTCAGCTGTGAAGGTCTTTAGACTTTTAACATGCCAGGGAAGAAGAAATGTAGAAATATTCAGGTGGAAAGTCTGAGAAGGACAAAGATGTTTAAATTAAGCCCTATACTTTTTCCTAGGGACACACACATCCCAATGGCCTCCTAGCCCAGGGGATCACCTGCATCAATCAACTAAATAAGATGTGGATGATTAGGAAACTGAAACTGTTAACAAAGCATCGCGTTAACCTCTCTGCATCACGGTGTTAGCGTTATAGGGACAATTACACACCCCCCCCCCCCATCACCCCAAAAACAACCGGCCGAAACGCCTGCCCCGAGAGGACAGCTCGGCCGGGAGCCGCCGGCCCCCTCACGAACACTGCCCGTGCCCCGGGGGAGCCGCCGGCGCTGGGCTGCGGGCAGGGGCGGGACGCCCCGGCGGGACCGAGCAGTGCGGCGGTGACACCGCCCGGGCCTCGCACGCCGGGGGCAGGTGAGGCCGCCCCCTCCGCTCCCAGCTCGGAGGCGGCCCGTAAGGCGGGGCCGGGTGTTTTGCATTGCCCCCCCCCCACCCCTCCCTCCCGCGCCCCCCTCCATCCCCTTCTCCCCGCGCCGGGGCGAGGCCTGGCTGCGCGGCCGGGGGCGGTGGTACCTACCCCCGTAGAGCCAGTGCTCCTCATCCTCCTCCGCCTCCAGCGGCGCCGCGCTCGGCACGGTGCCAGCCGCCGGCGGCTCTAGCTCGGTGGCCATGGCCGCGGGGCTGAGGGAAGCGGGGCGCCCCGGGCTACCCGCCCGCAGCTGGAGGCGGTGGTGGAGGAAGAGGAGGCGGAGGAGGAGGAGAAGCGGCGGCGGGCGCCGGAGCCCCGCTAGGCTCCCGCCTGGGCCTGAGGCGAGGCGCGCATCCGCTGCGGTCGGGTCGGGACAGGGCGGGGAGGTCCGCAGCCGCCGGACCGGGCCGCGCCGAGGAGGCCCGGCTAACGCGCCGCCATTGCTCTTTCTTTGGCTGACGGCGGGCGGGGAAGGGGGAGAGGGAGGCGCGGAGGAGGGCGAGACCCCCCGGCGCGGGCGCGGAGGCCGCGGCCGGGCCTTAGCGCCGCCCGCTCCGCCCGCACAAAAGGCGGCGGGCCCCGGGCGAACGGCGCCTGCGCGGTGCGGCGGCGCATGCGCTGAGGGGAGAAGCGGCGGCGCTGTCGCCGCCTGAGGCGCGCGGGAAGGGCGGGAGTCGCTTCTCCCCTCAGGCTGCCCCTCACGTGTGGGAGCGGCCGCTGCCACCGACAGACGGGTGCCAGCCGAAGGAGCAGGGTTCCCATCTGCCAGCCAGACCCCCAGCCTTGTCCCGAGAGCCCAACGGTACCGGAACCGCCCCGGGTTTCCCTGTCACCACCAAATCAGTAAGTCTTTCGTCTTTCCAGTATAAAGCTGAGGGGATCTGGTCCGGCGCTCTGCGGCCGCAACCCTGAACAGGACTCAACATGCTTAGTTTAACCGCTTCCCAAGCAGAGCCAAGCACCTGCGTTTTACAACGTGGGTGTTACATTTAGACTTAAATAAAACATCAAAACTTTCTTCCACCTTTTTACTGGTAAGACTGAGACTCTGTGGAGAGTTTGAAGTGAGCTCACTGTGGACAGCAGAAGAGCACAAACGGCCATTGTGGCTCTTGGGCCTAACTGACATGAGCCTCCCTCAAGGGCTCAAGGAGTCCAGCAGAATTTCCAAAGAGGTTTTTCAAAGTGACCGGAGGCAAATAACGCTGCTGTTTGTGCTCATTTCACAGTCCTAATGCTGTTCTGCCATTACACTGGTATTCACAAAACAGCTGGTGACACCAGGAAAGAGTTTGGTGCTTTTTTGGGTGGGATTTACGTGACCCATTTCTGGCTTTGCAACTCCTGAGTTCCACTTTTTACACCCTGAAGATGTAGCACCTGATGCTGCAATTCAAAGCCATCTGGTAGCTTCTGCTTTAGAGTAGCTGTACCAGTTGGTATCACCTTCTCCGAGTTTCAAAGCTCTTAATTCCATCCGTACTACATGGAAACTTAGAGCAGTGTGATTTTTCAGCACTACTTGATGCTATTGAAAAAGTCAGAAAGAATCATAAAGCCAGTTACCTTTTCCACACACTCAACAATGACCAAAAATACCCTATCAAAAAGTTACCTTGGAAGTGTCTCGTCTCTTTGTGGTTCCAGTGTGGCTGGGATCCGTCCCTCCTTGTTGTCCACTGCTCTTTGCTACAGGTGGAAAGAAGTGCTGACCAAATGCTCAGTGTAGCAACTGGAGTAGGAATTAGACAACTGTTCCACAGAACCCCTGAGTTATATTGAGAGTTGGCCCCTGAGATCCCCTTTGCACTTCATAATCCAGCTTGGATTAAGATGTGGATTTACTCTGTAAGGCTGCAGATTTCACTATCCAATAGACCATTGTTTTAAGATCAAAATGAATGAGTCTTTGATGAAGGATGAAATGTTCAGGTATGTAGGAAAGCAGTGTGGACTGAAGTCCGTGTACTGTACTGCTGTGGCTCTCCAAGCCTTTCCCATTATTATTTGGGTGCTCTGAGCCATTCTACGCACTCAACCAAAGGGCTGTTGTTTCCAGAAAGTCCCAACAGGCCATATTCTGCAAGTCTTACAGCTTCAAAGCATCTCCAGGTGGGCAGCCACCACAACCATTAGGCACGTTACCAGCATTGTCTACGATACCGCCAAAACGAGAACTCCTTTTTACTGTTGTTGCCTTATTCAGACGCTTCATTGTCATCAACATCCAGGGATATTCTTGTAGATGTTGTTTGGAGAACCTGTAATTTTCAGTAATTCATACAGATTTCAACTGCTCACACAGATCAGTCATTACCTTTTGTTCAGTATAAGCCTTTTAATTTAATTGTAAATTCTTTTTAATCTGAGAGCTACTGCAATTCCTCCTTCCGATTTTATAACAATTTTGGCTATCCCCTGTGACCCAGAGTGTTCTTAAAAAAATTGGGGTTTTTTCCTAGCAGAAATCTCAGGTCGTATTTGTTAGCAGTGATCTTAGATATATAACCATATTTCCTGCAGAAATTTTAATCTGCTGCTCAAAAGAAGGCTCCTATGGATCATAGAGTTTATATAGAGAATGTGAAATCAAATGTGAATATATTAAAATGATAATACTTTAAACAGATCCAGCAATTACAGAAAATTCAGTAGTTTAGCCTAGACCAAAATCTGTCCTGTTCACATGTTTACAAAATAATAAACAGGTATAAATAAACAACTTCCAAATAGCTTAAATCTAACAGATAAACTACAACAAGGAAATTACTGGTTCGGTTGGATGGAGAAATAATAGAAAAAAAAAAAATTAGGTTAGGGATTAGCTGAAAGGACTTTTAGAAAATTACAGGCAGAATTTGGGCATCAGTCTTGGAACTTGTAAAACCAGTTTTGTTAATTTTGCAGATGGAATCAGTTGGTGAGAAAGAGTTGTTGTGTTTTTACAGGAGGAATGGCAGCACATATACCAGAAGGGCTGGAGGACTGGGAGGACCACTGTGATGTGTGAGTATGGAGAAATTCCACACTCCAAAGTGTCAGATGATGAATCTGGGCTGATGGGACCACTAATGAGAGTATCTGTTGGGAGCAGGTATAAACCAGAAGTGAGTGAAGAGGGAAAGTCCCAAATTCATCACAGAATGGCTATGGATCAGAAACACAATACAGCTATTAAGGAGACAAATGTGATCCTTTCAGTTTAATGGATCGTGTTACTTTCATGGAAAAGAGTGGGGATCTGCACTGAAACAGCTGGTGCCTTGGCTGTGAGCCATTATCTGGGATATCTGATTGTTTCTGGTCATCTCTATTCAAGGAAAAAATAATTCAGACAGCCTTCCAATAGTAGAAGTCAGGGCCAAATCCCAAATATTCTTAAAATGTATCTTTGCTAGTAGCCTAGGCAATTACAGCTCCTAAACCTTACCAGGGGTTAGCTTCATGACTCAGCCCCATCTTCCTGTATTTGGCCTAACGCCACAGTAACATTCTCTACCTTTCTCAAACAATATTCAGTAACAGTTCCCTGCTCAAACAGCATGTCGACCCAGCTGCTCCTGGATTTGTCCAAAACAACTGAGGACACCAACTTTCAACAAAAGCATCGCATGTGCCCATTTCAGGAATGCACCATTTTGCCCTCAGGGATGAGCCAAAGGCTTTAATTTTAAGTCCTGCTTTCACCACCACAAAGTTAACGCACACAAAAGGCTGCAGTCCTCTTTATAAGCCAATGATTTATGTCACTAACACACTGTCCACACTCAGATTTGTCTCCCTTTGAGGTGCAACCGCAACAGCGTAGGAGAAACTCCCTCTGCTTTTTCAGAGATGAAGGCTGCAAGAGACTCCTACCAGAAGTCCTTCCAAACAGAGGGTCTTTAAGCCAAATAAATTACCTGAAAGACCCAATTTGATCATTATTCTGCAGGTTTCCTTTCTGGAAAGCCTTCCTAAGCTTTCCCAGTCTTGTTCTTTAAACTATCCAAACCATAAAGTCCCAATACAAGCACCTGATCTGTCTGTGTCTGAAATGTGTCTCATTTAAAGCAGCCCCACCACTCTCACCCTTCCACCCACAGCTGACCAGCATGCTGCTACACAGAGATGCACAAGATTACTTTTTTTTTTCCCCATAAACACATTGCACTACTGAAAGGTTTTTATCTTTACATTTAATTAAAGAAAAAGGTCTGAAGGTGATTGATTATGTGTGTCTGACTTCCAGCTTCTTTTCATGGCACAAGCCAATGCAGTAACTTGTAGAAAGTGAGCTCAGTTAGAATTCAGTTTCATTAAAAAAAAAAAAGTGAAAACTCTCAAGGTGTGAGGTCCTATTAAAAAAGTGGCTGTTCACTTGTAAACAGAAGAACCAGGTTAAGAACACAAAGTTCCATACAGCTTAAACAAAACCAATTTTCTTAAGTGGTACGATTAATGTTACAACACCGTAAGAACACCAAAAGCAGAAAACCAAACAAAACAAAAAACCCAAAAGGCAGAAGAATCACATAACATTACTAAAACAATAAATAATTTACATTTGACTATTAATAGCTTGACATTTTTATTGCTCCAATGGTAGTGTGTTGACAAATAAATGTAAACTGTCATAGTGGGACAATAATAAACATGTTTGTGGAGTTCGGTACCTATCAAGGAAAGCAGAGAAACTTTTTTAATTATTATTTATCAAGATCACACTGGATTTAGCAAAATACTTTGTTTGAAAGTCACCCATCTGCAACTGAATCCACACTTGTCTGTGCATGTCTTGGAAAACACTTTTTTTTTTCCCTCCTATGGTAAAATAACTTCACAGACAGGTGGGGAATGGGTAGGTAAGAACCTTGATGCTCTCCCAGCATTCTTTAATGCTTCAGTACTTCTTAGATAGAAAACTTACTAGATACAAAGCCACATGTTTCCTAGATAAAACCTTGAAAGTCAGTGTCAACATGTTTATAATTTGGTGGACAGTAACTGCTTTTAAAAATCTGCTGCAGACTGGCACTACTGATAGGTACAAGTTCCCTGACACCCTGCACAACATCTTCTCTTCTGTTGGAGCCAGTCAAGGCACTTTCTTTAGCACTTCCGCTACACTTTGCTAACATTACTCCCTGCTACATTGCCTCAAATTCCTTCTCCAATTAACGAGTATCCTTCGTAAACAGGTTTACCAATTCATGCTGACTTACTGTCAAAAATGAGATTTTCAGTCCCATGAGGGATAATTAACCTGCAGAATGGATTTAGGTTAAAGCAAAGGACAGCCCAGGCACAAGAGAACTTGTAGGCAGAACAGAAGTGCACCGAGTTCACAGCAGTACTTACAGCTGCCATCATCCTGAAACGAGCTATGGAACCTCTGTCTTTCTGATGCAAATATAATACTGCTGGTTTTGCATTTTGATGCAAATTTATCTACTTAATAAAACATGGAGCTTCCTGTAAATGGCAGTTTTGGCCCTCACACTCTTTACCAGTTGCTTTATGGCCACACATTTAAATGTCTATTAAAACATACAAAGAAGAGACCCTTTCATGGTTTGAAGACTATACGGCTAATAATTGTGGACAAAGTAAATTGTATAGAATTTATATATTTAAAATGTAAACGTTAAAAACTAATATTCTGTGCTTAAGTGCCCTGTGGTGCCCGGGAGAGACCCAGGGGCAGACAACCTGCTGTGGGCAGAGCAGCCTCTGGCACTGGATGTGGCCAGGCCCGTGGGAGGAGGTCAGAGGGATGAGGGTGAGAAAGCAAAGCCAAGGTCTTGTCCTGCCTTGGATTTCTGGTCATCTTGCAGCACAGGGTGGCCAGGGAGCAGCCCAGAGGGACTGGGGGCTCTGCTGGCTCAGGGTATTCTCTCAGCTTGGCACAGCACTTCACAGGAACAAGACAAAGCAGATATTTTGAACGAAGTCAGCACAGACTGATGAGGATTTGCGTTAGCAGTGAGACTGAGGACTGCTCAGCATTCACTGCTGGCAATTACTAGAACACTCTCTTGGCTTTGCCTGTTCTCCCAGTTGGAAAAGAACATTTTGAAAATATAGTCACATGAAGAAGAAAATAAGAACCTGCTGAGATTTCTTGAGTTTCTTACACAAAAAAATAAAAAAGAAAATGACTAACAAAGTTCTGGCGTAACAGTAAGAAACATCCATTGTTGTGTTAACTAAGCTATGCTCCCTTCATTTATTCCAGAAACCTATTTGTAAGAGAAAGAAAACCCATAGAATTGGGTTTGCTATTTCAGTTATGGTCAACACTGCATTTTTTTTTTCTACCATTAAATATTTTCTCTGCTTCCAGTTAACACTCATCCTAAAAAAAAAGTAAATTGAAGAGAACACTTTGCTTTTTTCTGCGATAGAAATCTGAGTCGTAAGGTATAGCTAACGGTAAATTCAAACCACACAGTTGTTTTTTATTCATCATGTTTCAAATGCAATTACACAGTTGGTTGCCACCAATCTACCAGTCAAATGAAACTTCTGCACCAAGTATATGGATTTCAGAATCCAAAGCATCAGTCTGTGTTTGGAAACTATTGCAAGAGCTGGAGCCTGACACTCCCCATCTGCACAGTAAGAGTAGCACAAAATTTGATGTGAAGTAACAACCTGGATAAAACCAGCCTTCTGTAAACACTGTGTACAAGAAATCTGACCTACAACAGTTACTAGAATGCAATGGACTTACAAATACTACATTTTAATATGCTGTTGCATACTGAAAAGATGCAAATACATTCAAAGGAAATCCCAAGTCACCCTGAAACTAAAAAGCCACTTGGGATGATGTCGCAAGGAGTCAAATTGCTGCAAAGAAACGCCTGGACACTTAGGATGACATTCACCACAACTTGCAGATACTCAGTTATCTATCTGCTGGTTTCTCTCTGATTTCTTATTTCTAGTTAGGGAAGGGAGGGAACTTGCATCAATTTTCATCCGCTTACTATTATGAAGCGGTCTTGCTCAGGCCAGCCGTGACAGGAAGATTTTCTGCAATTACTTCCCCTCCTTGAAATCAGGCAAAACAGGGAAGAATCCAAAAGTACTTGTCAATTCCACAAAGCATTTGTGGCTCTTCTGTACCTGGATGCCACAACATATGCATGAACCCTTTCAACTGATCCACATCAGCACAGTTTGAACCGCTACTCCGATTCAGATGAAATTTATTGCCACTGGAAATGGTGCCGTGTCACTTAACTGTTGCAGCGTTGAAGTCTCATCACACTACAAAGCTCCCCAAAGGGTTACTTCAGATTTTGTTCGGCTGTTCCAAATTTTTCTCCTTTGTAATGAAGGTCTCCAATTACGAAACATTTATTTTCCTTACTTCGAAACAAAACAAACCCTAACATCTGTATATTCCTAACTTTAGAAGAGGTTTTAGGATATTTTGCTAATAGCAGCCACCATCTACCCCAAAAATGCAACTTTTTCAAAGGTGAATGGTGTTTAAGATTCTTGTATCAGATGCTACAAAGAACACCTGAAATACTTACTTTAAAAAAAAAAAAAAGACAGAAATGCTCTGCATTTTTCATCCATTTACTAAACAAAGTGCAACTGAGCCCTACACATCTGATAAACTCATTATGGCTTTACCATAAAACCAGCGTGTGAATGGGTCTGTACAATCAGAGGGCTACTAGCAAATGTCATGAACAAAACGCCGTCGGACTGTTGGCAATAGAATAAGAGCTATATTACATTCTGTAAACCTTGGCATACCACACTTTACATTATGCAAAGAGTCAATATTTACAAATCCATAGTGGGTAAAAGAATTAGAACAACACCCCCACCCCCCCACCGTTAATGTAAATGATGATTTTGCAAAGTGCAGGACAAAACCAGTGCTGCTGATTGCAAGTCCTATGCAAGCAAGTTATACTAAAATCATTCCTACTAGACGCTTACCTGGCCATTTCTACTGAGGGTTTATAGGATTGTGACATTTAGGATGAAATCTAGTGTGACGTGGCATAAGGATGCACGTTTGAGGACAGCAAATATAGAACTGAATAAGGCAGCATGCTCAGAACAAGTTTAAGCAGCACTGATGTTAGATCCCTAGTGGCAACTATATCAGTTATTTGTTAATGTTAAAAGTTCAGAGTGCAACATAGAAGCCTCATTGAACATAAAAAAAAAAAATAAATGTGCAAATTGTTTTCTTCTTAACAAAAGAAAGTAATGTAGCAAGGAAGATATTCTACTGAAGAACATTTTTAAGTCACAGCAAAGTAGACCATCTTCTTTCCAAAATCATCTACAAGGCACTAAGGGTAGAAAATGACAGGTAATGTGAAAGACCAAATGCTGTTCCTCAGTCAGGTCGAAATATGGGATATTTTGGTAAGAATTCTATTAATATTACCTGTTGAAGAAGGGAAAAAGACAAGAACAGAACACAGTAACCAAAAAGTTCAACCCTTCAGCACAATTTCCATGCAACATTTAAGACTATACCTATCTGAGATATTCTTTAAAGAGGGACTGCTTCCCAGGGTAATAAAGCAGAGAGGTCGGTTATCTTGAAATACAGGGCTGATGGACACCTGACTTTTTGGGCTGACTGTTTCTCTTCTTCAAGCCTACACAATCTTCACAGCTATATATGAAACTGGAGGAGGAAGTAGTAGGCCCACAGAAATATTCTGGACTCTCCTTTCCTAAATGGACTGTCTTGGTTAAGGCTTTATGAAATTCAGAGCAGGGGAGGGGAGGGGAAGGAAAGGAAAGAAAGAGAAAAAAAAAAAAGATCCAGACAAAACCCACAGTACTATAAAAATGCAGTATTTCTGCACAAATATTTGGAATCTAAGGAATTATGAACACTAATGGAAAAGGTGATAAATTGAACTGTAGACTGGCGTGGGAAACACACCCAGGAACTAAATTTCAGTGGGTCTCTCTCATTACAAACTCCAGACCAGAACAAGGGCAGCTGCAGGGCAAAGAGCCTGGTAAATTAAGGATTTTCTCATAGCTTCTTTCTCATAATGATGTCAAATACCAAATAAGTCCCCAAAATAATACTTACATATTCCATCATATTGCTAGTTTCACATTTCCTTTTACTCAGCTTCCAGTGCAAACCAAGCTAAGAAAATAATTATCAAATGATTAATGCACACCACAGCGTTGTTTGGATGAGTAATGTAACAAGCATTAGCCATATCCAATTAGTAGGATCTGGAAGACTTCAGACACAGGTTTAAGATCAATATAAAGTATGGAATTATAATGAGACTGTCAAATCCCTACATGCCAATCATGAAAAAACAAACCAACCCAACCCTTGCTATTCTTAAAGCTGAAAAAAGCAAGCAGTCTAACTTTTCTTACCTTATGATATAGTCTGTTATTTTCCCATTCTAATAACTTCTGAATTGATCTTCTAGTCTAAAAAGTAAGTCAAAACTGTATTATAAATGGTTCAGTAGCCAGAAGAATCTTACCAAGGTTAATTTAAATTAAGTTAGTTTTTATAAAAGTAGAACCAAGCAAAAGAGAAATTATAAATGGAAGACCTACTACTTCAGCTGCCCAGTCCTCAGCATCAGATCTTCTTCAGGAAAACCAAACCAAAACAACACCCACAGAGGTTTTTTGTGAACTTAAAACTGCAGCTTTCCCAAAATTCATTTACTTAGCAAGCGATCCTCTTACTTTTAAAAGTATTTTTATGTTTAATATTTTAATGTTTAATATTTTTACCTACCATGGCCAAACCAACAAAACAATCTCCTACCACTTTCTCTTTTCTGAATCCTGCACTCGCTACAGGTGATCTACTGACAACACAGAACTTGAATCCATGTAATTTCTGTTTTGCTAAGGTAATTGTTATCTGAATCCTGAAAAAAAAAAAAACCCTCAACACCACAGAACTCCAGCTCACAACAAACACTGTCTGTATTTCCAAATCTTGGATACGAAGAGTTAACCTTCCTGTTCTTCTCTTTCTGCAGTTGTGGGAGAGGAGAAGATTTTTGGAGTTTCAGTGATGTTTAAGGACCACTGTGATGATCTACTCTCGTTCTTGCATCACATGCCACAGAATTCCATCCACCAATTTCTTTGCCGAAGCTAATTAACGGTAGGTGAGCTGTACCACCTCATCACAAAAAAATAAAAGATACAATGCTATCCAATCCTGAGTCCAAGGCATAATGGTGGAGAGACCACCACATCTCTGTAAGCTTTTCCAGTGACAAAGCTGTCCTTGGAATTTAAAAGCACATGCTGTTTTAACTGTCTTAGTTTCATATTCCAGCCTTTGGATCTCATAATGCCCATTGTTTCTAGCTGAGTGTACGGGGACTGGCTGGGCCGGAGTTCATTTTCTCCACAGCAGCTTGTATGGTGCTGTGGTTTAGATCTATGACTAAAATCTAATTGCTATCACATCAGTGTTTTAGCTGTTGTTGAACGGCACTGACCAAAGGGATGTTCCATGCCAGGTAATGTCATTCTCAACAATATAACCAGGGGCTGTTCTCCCCAGAGTAGCCCATTGCCCAGGGACAGGCTGCGCATCGCTCTGCGGGTGGGAGGCAGCGAGTGATTTGCCTTTGCATCACTTGGGTTTTCTTCCCTTTTACTCCTTCACTTATTAAACTGCATCTCAACATAGGAATTTTTCATACTTTTGCTCTTCTGATTCTTTCCTGCATCTTGCCTGGGGTGGGGTAATAAACCAAGGGGCTGGTGGGTGCTTACTTAGTGGCAAGGTTCAGTGTCCCACAGGAGAAAATTAAGAACCATCTTACTCTTGTGATTGGTGAAGCAATCAAATCACTCTACTATGCACACACACATATACCCACAGAAGTATTGGGATCTTCCCTACTCCCGTTTGGTACCGATTATTTGCACCCTTAAGAATGACTGTAATACTACGATAGCATTTAGTTGGATTTTCACAAATATGAAATATTCTTCTAAAATATTCCATCTGTGTGTCTCAAGCATATTCCTGTGCAATAAGAAAGTTAATAAATGAGTTTAATGAGATTTTTATGTTAAAATTAGTTTCGTGAGTTTAAATGAGCTAAACCAAGTCTTTTTTACTGATAAGACTTTTTCACTGCCAGGGGCCTCGGCGATTAGCAGTTCAGGAAGTTACCATACTACACCTTTAGTGCATTTCTTCTTTTTTTTCTTCTACAACTAAAAACTCAATGCCAGTGAATGCCACTGTTAATTTTCTTGAGCAAGTTGGAAAGTTTAGCAAAACACTTGTGGTTTATTTTCTCTGAAAAGCAATGCCTGTTCTCTGGTTTAACTTTCAGTTTGTTTTATTATTATTATTATAAACTCTCAAAAGCCAGAAGTATTACTTTTCAAACAGATTTTTAGTTAAGATCTTTTCCTATAATTAAATTGGCAAGTGTGAGGTTTTTTCCCTGATGCATTTATGTACCACTTAGATTTGTGGATAATAAGATTTTATGGCTACAAGTCTTGCAAACTATGTAGCTGCAAAGAATATCATTACACTGTATCTATCTGTGTACTTCCCAACCATTTACTGCTGTGATAAATCAATTCTAAATGTAAACCACAGAGGTAATTAGGATCATGTTTACTTGATAAAGCAGAATTATTGCTTTGGACCTGATTACAAGGACTGACAACTTTCTGTTGAAAAGAAAGAAATAAATAAAGGGAAGGCTTTAAAATTCTCAAATAGAAAAAAGAATGTTGTGTTTGTTCTTAATAGGAACAGCCCAGTAAAATACATCTAATGAACCACAGCTCTGAAATGTTACTGCATACAAAAAAAGTGATTTTTAGTTTTAAGAAATATTTATTGTGGAGTGGGGGTGTGAAGAGGAAAAGTCATTTTCACTCTATTTCAGGCAGTCTTTGAAGGTCAGCGTCCAGTCCTGCACTCATTAAATTCAATAGTTAGACCTTTAGAAATCCTGGATATTTAGGGCATCATAAACTCCATCCTGTTCTTCAAACCGAGACGGGATTAGCTATTCCTAAAACTATTCATTCAGTTGGTAATTTGGTATGATTTACTTCATTTGCAAACAGATTACTTTCTAAGGAATGGAAAACAAAATAACCTTTTGAATGCAAGTGAGACCAAAAAAAAAAAGCCTTTCTGAAAAGGGGGTGATAGTATTCAACATTATTTAATACTATCAGTAATTATAAAATAGAACAAGAAGAAAGCAAGCTGTACTCACTCTCTTATTAAGACAGACTACAGGCCACAGGCTACAGCCCAGCGTGCAGCAGCAGCACAGACAGCCACACAGCAGCCATTTTACATTGACAGGGAGATTCTTTCTTAAACAGGCATTCACACGACTGATGCTTGTCTTGAATTCTTCTGGGGCAACCTGCAATAGAATGTCAAACTTCAGTGGAAAGACATCACAAATGTATTTTCTCAATGACTGCCTCTAGGGATTAAAATACAAATGAAACATAATGCCATTATGCAATATAGGGCCATATTCTAAACCACTGGTCACCCAGTGAGCATGAAAAGTCACTTTCCTGAAACAAATTCATTTATGGTGCATGCTTTGCAAAAACTTGCATTAAACATTGCTTAGATGAACAGCCTCATCCTTATTTATTGCACCATTAATAAATCAATTGTCCCGATAGCATAGTGGACCCAAACAGAAGTGGGACACGGCTGTGCAAGATGTGGGCTGGCTATACTGACCAAAACCATGGAAGAATGACAGAAACCTGGTTTCCAAGGGAACATGGGGCAGCTTTGTAGGATAAAGACTTGTGTGTCACATAGGAAAAAGGGTAATACTGTCCAAATTCATTTCATACCAGTGCTGTGCCTGGGTGAAGGAGGACCTCTGTCCACAGATGAATTCCTGAAGTGGTCCGTATCAACATGAGGCCACAACTTCATTTGTGGCTGCTTCCTAAAATAGGGCAGCCTGGAGAGACCTATACTAGACTATGGCAAAGAAGTGCATCTTGTACAGAGTTATGAATAAAGCCTAGCTGTTATAAAACAACTTACTTAAATTAAGGAATACTCAGAGGTTACTCAGAATAGCATTTTCTTTATATTGCCACTGCAGTCACAGTGGGAAACCACATTTTCCATCAGAAATAAGCCGCTCTCTTTGATAGCAGCATGTTTCCTACAGAAGAGTGAGAGCACTTACCTATTTACACCCCCCAAATCCCTGATCTCTCTGTGGAATCTAAATAACTTGTAGCTGACAAGTCAGATGTGGATTTGTGGTGTTGACTTCACGATGGCCCTTTTAACTCTAATGCAGTCTGGCATTCGAATGTCCAAAGCAGAATAATCAGATCCAACTTCAGACTTGACCAGACACTCACGACTCAAAAAAAGAAATCTTTCCTAACTACTTGCCATGTGGAAGAACCCCCCCCCAGAATTACCCTGCATACAAAAGCTGTGCAACTGCTAGATCATCCTTCCAACCAAGCCAGCCCAACTCTGGTCATTTGGTTCTGCAAACAAGGGCACCAAGCACCACAAAAGCGTTAATGACAAAGCCTCTTTTCACCAAAGGAGCAAAAACTATGGGGCAGGAAATGGAGAGGACCTGATTCTGCTACCTCCGCCTATTCACAAGGGCTGAATTCATTAAAACGTTGAAGGAAAGGGAGTAAATAAATACGACATCTGTTTCCTGGCCATTCAGATCACCATGCAGTATAGTCAGAGGTCATCTGCGTTTGTACACAAGCCAGGCCTACAGTTAGTAATAGAAGAACATTATTTAACATTGTGATTGTTTTATAGCAGGAATTAAGTACACAGAAAGTACGTCTTTTGTAATTATACAGGCTCCCCTCCCTATGAAATAGACTGTCTTTTAATTCTTTTTACATATACAAATGAAGCAAGTAAAAAACATAATTTATAGACTGACCAGAATATCAACATTTAAATATAGCTTACAATAGACACCTTAGTTTAAAAAGAGAAAATTTAAAAAAAAAAAAAAAAAGGAAAGAAAAGAAAATGGCAAAAGGAAACTGTGCTTGAATCTATCTGAACCAGAAGGTTTTACAGATCTCTTTGCCAGTGTAAGAGGATTGTGTTTCAGATGTAGCAAATAGCAGCCGCAGGTGAGCAAGCAAGACCATTTCACCTTCAATGGGAGAGAACATTTTGTAGCAAAGTACGGAACTCGGGCTGGTTGTATGCAGTACGAGTAGCATCGTATGGGATCTGTAGCATCTACGTGCTTCAGAGTCAGTGGAGATTCTGTACGTTAACAAACCGGCATTCTCAATGCTTAAGGAAGTTGACGTGTTCCTAACGTTTAGATAAATACAAGTGGCACTTGTTTTGATAAGTCTTCTGAAATTTGTACGTGCATCAATCAGTTTATTTGAAAGATAAACATCAGTAGGGTTGTTTTTTTCTTGCCCCTATTAGTATTTTTGCAGTGAATCCCACTAAGAAAAGAGAATGTTTCCCTTTTTAGTAGCCACAAAGTTTACTGGACCTTGACAACACACCCCGACCTCAAAATCCAGATGTACAAACCCACCAAAGAAAAGAGAATTGCAGGTGTCTAGAATTGAACACGAAGAAACCTCATCATCAGTGATAATATCCAGCACAAAAAGAAGTCAGCCTGATTCTTCAGTCAGAGCTGGCAGAAAAAACTGGGACCTAATAAGAAAGCAGTGGGATGGTGAGATTCCCCGTCTCTGTGCTGCTTTCAAGGGGGTGACTGTTGACATCAGGTTCAGAGTTTGATAAGAACACCTGATAAGGTTTCAGAGTTGATAAGAACACTGTTGAAGTACTCTCCTTCCTGGAGAGCACAGCGCTGAAAATCACTATGCTTTTGGGTGCCACCAAGAACCAGAGAAAATTTCTATTGCAGAAGTTTTGGAATGATGTTTACCTTACTAAAGCATTAGAAAGCACCACTGCCATTGCACCAAACATTTCCATGCGAAGGTGAATCTCTGAGCTGCAACATAAGATGAAATTGTTTAAGATGGTTTCGGCTAACCCAAACTTTTCAATGTATTTTTTCCCTGTAGGATATGTAATCACAATAAATATTTCTGTCAAAGACATCTTCATTTGAAACTAAAGGGGTCACCGACCAAGCCCCATCCTGTGGTAAGTAGAAGCAAAGCACAGTTTTGTTGCTCTCAGTTTACAGCTCAGTAACAGTTAAGCATTGTTACGCAGTGCCAAAGAAAGGAAGATCTGTAAATAAAAGAACTGTTCTAATTTAATAATACAATAGTATCCAAATGAAGGTCACCAAAGAGTTTTGTTGATTTTCTGGCACAATTTTACATCTTGACTGTCTTGCAGGTAGGGATATTGAAAGGTTAATATGAAATCACTAGCGTCTTTCAAGCAAACACAGAACTAAGAGTGCCTCCTGCACAAAGAAGGTCTAGTTTTGAGTGATTTTGGAAAGCACCTTGGAGAGTTTCTGTCTGGGTCTTGAAAAGAATGAGATAAGTACATAGCTCCTGGCTGTGCAGTACACCTTGTAAAGAGACATTAGTTCCTTTTAGGTCTTTAAGGGAGGGGAAAAAAAAAAAGAAACCCACCCAAAACATAAAAGGAAAGGAGGGGGGTGTCATAATATTTTACAACAGGATGCAAGAGAATCTACAAACACAGGAAGAGCACAAGTAAAGCCCAGCAGGCCTGATCTTTCTCCTTCAATCACGATGATCACAAACCCAATCCATCACATGTTGCGGTGGGATCACAATACCAAGACCACATTTTATGGCTTACGTTTCCCTGCATTGCACAGTAATCTCGGTACAGGACCCGTATTGTCTTAAGATCAGGGCAGGAAACTCCACTTTCTTCCTTAAGGTTCACTGCCTCCCTCATTTTCTTGTCACCTGGAGCAGTGTGTGCTGCGGTGCCATATATCATGAGAAGTATTTTGTTAAAAGCTTTTAAATGCTTCTTTTAAAAGAATTAATAATCCTATAAAACGGTAGCGCAGAGAATTTAAATTTAGCTAGAATTTACATTTAGGCCAACGTCCGATCACGTTGTTAACAGTTAAATATTGCTTCTCTTAGCTAATCTTAAAACAGCCCCTTTAAAAGAATGCACTGCTTGAAAGTTTAGCTCACTATTCTAAAACCACCGAAGCTTGCGTCTCATCCTCCAAGACGAATATTGAATCAATCCAGCTGAACCAGCTAGGCCCAACATCTGACCTGCCTGCTGTTTTCCTTTCCTTTATTGCTTTATTGTCTGTGTTTTATCCTCAAATGTACACATTCATCTCTCCCCTAAAAAAGGCAACAAACGTCTCAGCTCAATATTCCAGATGTAACTGCGTGTAGCTTAGCTCTAGGCTAACTTACAGTAACTATCCAGACTCTAAACCTGGGAAACGAGGAGGCTGGGGAGGTGGGTGAAGAAGGAGGGGTATTTTAGTTTTTTAAATAAAGAAAGTTAGGCAAAGGTTTACTGCTATCCTTACGTAGATGAGAAAACCTAGGGGCGGGAAGCTTCGGTCAATTTCTAAGACTACACAGTGGCATGAATCCAAAAAGTGGATGCTTCCAGGAGAAATGTGTAGCTAGATAATTTTTATCTACGTAGGACTGTTACCATGCATTGGATATATTCTGTTTAAAAACCTAGATTTTCATCTGCATTTATTAAAAAGAAAGCCAATCCCATGGAGAAATCTATCACCCCCACCTAATTGCTCCATCTTTTACACTCCATTAGCAGATGGGATATATTAATATCAATTCACAGTGGACAAAGCCATTAAACTTAAAGAAAGGGCCTTTTGCTAGCTCTGTGCAATGCAAGTTCATAGTAAACATTTTAATCACAACCTGTTAAGACAAGCAGTCGTTACGCTGTTCGTAAATTGTGATTTCATAAAAAGTCAAAAATTTCTATTTTAAGAACAGTAAAAGATCTTGAAGTGGTGTGTGAATTGACCACAATACTTATTTTTTATTCACTTATTTCTTATTATTTCTTATTTACTTATTACTTATTCACTCACTGTGAATTATTTCTCAGGGTATTTGAAAGAAACCTTCTAACTGGAAAAAAAAACTGACTTAAGTTTTTCTTTTCACCAGGGATAAAGGTGATTGCCACAACCAGGGGAAGAAGCAGATTATTTATTTCTTGCAATTCATGAAAGTATTAAAACCCAAAAACCCTGCAACTGTGGTTTTTAATGTCTTTCATGGCAGTGTGTGGCAGGGAGTAAGAAAATCATGTTTCCTATCTCATGTGAGTGGTGTTTTCCCCTCACAAAAGGGAACTAATTTATTTTCAAGGTCTTCTTACTCAGAAAGCCCCTCAAATCCACACAGAAGAAAAAGATAACAGGATATCAGGGTTCTGAACAGAAGCCGCGTAGCCGTATAGAGCTCACACGATTGGAGCTGTCACTGATTAGATCTACAGAACAAGAAGGGTAAATGCCAAGTAGAAGAGCTTCGTCTTTCCTCTCTCTGATAAATTAAGTCCAAGCAGTCAACTGAACATTAAACTTTTGTTTGCTGCATTTAACAAGAGAGCAACAATCAAGTGGAAAATGTGACAGGCATTGACGCCCGTATTAAAAAGTGTATGTTTGAGGGTTGGGTTTGTTTTGTTTTTTCAATAAACACAAACATATTTTAGAGAGACAAAGAGATGAAATTGCATAATCAAGTGAAGTTTTAACATTTCCTGCTAGATATTTTCCATAGGTGTATTTATAACAAACTCCAACCTGACTGAAAGAACATAAAAATGGTTATTTCCAGGAAGTATTCCGTGGCTTTTCAGTAAGAGCTTTGCAGATTAGAATAGTAGATGTGCCAGGTAGTGAAATGCGAGTGGCTTTATCACCAGCCTCACAATAGATACTCTGGAATCAGTGAGACTTTCCCCTTTGAGCTCAAGCAGATTCTGATGCAAGGCCAGAGTTCCCAGGCTGTCTTTAAAAGACAGAACTCCAAGTATCAACCTGCTTTTCAACTGTACTGCTGTCAGAAAAAGCTGGACAAATTCAACCCAAGTATTTTATTCATTATACTCTGGGGTGAAAATGAAGGAGGAAAACCCCAGATGGATTTGGCAGAAGCAGGATATGCCATCCAGCTGCATTTTAATATATTGGTAATATGACTCAACAGCTACTGCAAGAAGCTGCAGAGGTAATGGAGCTGTATAGGATGACATCAGAGAAAGTAGTAAGAGCCAAATAAACTTTTTCCTCACAAATTCTGGAAAAGAACACACAAAGGGTATATAAAATGAAGCAAAAGAAAAGCACTAGAGTGACACAGCAGAAAGAAAAAAAAATATCCAAGAGAAAAAGAATACAAAATTTAAAAGCCTAAAAAAACCAACCCAATTTAGAAAAGAATTTAAAACCATAACCAAGAATTTTGTTATAAGGTTTCAATAATTAATAGCTATGAATGAATATTTATTAAACTTGCATTTAGTAAGGTGACAGCACTCCAAAGAAAGCAAAAGGCTTGTCACCACTTATTTTCAGAACTAAACAACTGTATTTCTGAAAATGTCCTAAAAACCTACGTAATCTCTAGATTTAACACTACAACATTTTCTTCCTCAAAGCTTCAGTTTCTCTTCCAGACATCTGTCTAAATATAAACTCAAGGCTTGACAGACATATTAGAAAGGGAAGGTCTGGGATTTGAGACAATTTAATTCACAAAGGAGGGAGCACAAGCTCCAGATACCTTTAATGCAGGGTTAAGCGAGTCTCGCTTCTATGTAGACTGCCTGCATGAAAACAGGATGATGCCACGTTGAGCTTTTCTGTCTTTTGAACATCAGTAATGCAGCAATCACTGCAAATCATTGTTTATTGCTTCAAAGTGCACTGCAGGGACTGGTCATCGGCCAGCTACTCCATACAGGACAGAGTTAATTCAGCAGCCTCCAGCAAAGTCCTGGCCTGCACTGCACTGTGGAGTCAGGAGCAGGTACTGGCAACACAGAAACCACTGGGGGTACTGGATCTTTCCATTTAAAAGAACAGTTTAATCTCAGACTTACCTTCCCTGTCAGAACAGAAGGAAATTCTGTATCAAACTTGTTGCTCAAGCCAAACCTTGAAAACAAAAGAGACAAACAAAATATATTCCACCTAACTTATTTGTTTCCCTTAATTAAAATAAATAAATAAATAAAAAGTAATAGATTTGGTACTTAAAAACAACTATTAGCTTCTTTTGCCCTCGCATTGACATTATTTCATGAGCTTTCCATCTAAGTTTATATAAGTTCTCGTGTATCATTCACAAGGTCATTTACAAGACAGAGAAATACAGCTTTTTGCCTTACTTCAATACCATCAAGTCGCTAAAAGCACCAAAATTCTTTTACAATTGGATGGCAGTTAAGTTTCAATCTTTGCTTTCTTGAAGAAAAAAACCCTCCAGCTATTAAATTTACTAGGTTCAATAATCCTTTTACTGCTGTTTTCATACTCATGCAATTTATTCACATGCAACTAGTTATAAGGAACCCATTCATCATCATTTTGGAAATTAATAACTGTATTGTTTCAAAAAATTGCTTTGGGGCTGAGTTAAACTATCTCATGCAAAACATTGAAGAGCCTACACAGTTTTAAAACAACTATGAACTTCAAGAAAATTAAGTCTTTAGTATCACTGTGACTATTCATTGAGGCATTCCTGGTTTTGAGCAAGAGGTCAGTCTTCATTACAGCCAGTGAACCCTACAGGGAGCAAGACTTTGCTTGTAAAATCCGATACCACGAGCTCCAAAGCTACCGAACCAATTCAAATTTCCAAAAAGCTACTGTTGGGACACCAGCAGGACACTGCCAGTGCAGGCTGATTTGACTTTTTAATTTAATTTGAAGTATGTAAGTAGGTAAGAAGTTAACTAAGGTCTGATGCCAAACCTGCCAGCTTCTGCACAACAAGAATTCTGACCTTCTGCCCCCTCTGCCCTGATTGAAATCTTTAACCGTTGCAATATAGTAAAATACAACAGTGGCTGGCTGCTCAGCTACAACCTTTACACTTGGACAGAGCTTTATGTTAAGTTTGTAAAGTTAAATATACCGTACATCAACTTCGCTGTCAGCTCTGCTCGACTATCAGCCAACGAGTTTTGTTCACAGCCAAAAAGAGGAGCACAAATACAGCTGGTATTGTAATATTTAGTATGGAAACAAACCTTCTGGAGACAGCTTGCTTTGAGTCAAACTGACACCCGGAGGACTCCTCACTGGTCACTTGGTCACTTGTACAAATACCAGCATTGCTGAAATATCACCAGTCCCCTACTGTTATATAACGGACACATCCTTGTGTGTGCAGGGCAGTAATTAAGATTTCCAAACCCGGCAATGGAAACTTGCTTAGAAGTATACAAAAAAATGTAAAAGCAATCTTAAAGAAGGGAGAAGCGTAATACGAGAACTTGTGCTGTCTTTTGAAATCCAGAGAGCTAATGAAAATGTTTCTCAACGATACTGGTGAAGTCCAATCAAGTTCTTCAATGGCTAATTTAAGCCAGAGCCTTCACTCTTGTAAAGAGCAGCAGCTTGGAGCACTAGTTGTGTAAAACACTTTAAAACCCCACAGAGCAGATCTTAATTGAAGTGTTCCTCAACCTTTGCCTCTTAAGTTATTCTAAGCACTACAACCAATCACCACCTATTTGTGTTTGTTTCGTTGAACATATTTTCACTGAGAAGTTTCTCGAAGTGGATGTGAGTGAACTGAACATCAGCACAGCCTGGGCTACTGCAGATCCAGCAAACTGAAAGTCAGGATGTTAAAATTAGTGCTACAAAAACAACCAGGAACAACAAAAACAACCAGGAGCGATTTTAGGCAAGCACAGAGGTTACCAATACAAGCACATTTCCATTCTCTGGGAATATAATCTGGCAAATGACCCTTCTGATTTTGTAGCTTTTCTTTTTATGCTGAAATCTTCCAAGTTTTGTTATATTGTATCTTTATTTTTAAGGAAGCTTGAAGAGCCATGAGATAGTCTTTAAAAAAAATCCCACAGAGACCCAGGGTATGAAGCAGATACACAAGTTTCTTTTGAGGAGTGCAGTGTTTTCTGTACATCAGCAATGAAACCACCTGAAACAGTCACAAAGCTGTAGCAGTCAGACAACATCGTAAAGGAACTCCTGGCAAGTTCAGGTACTACTGCAGAATTATTTATCCATATAACAGACTAACTCCATTAAATCGTGCCAAAGATCCACCTAGCCCAGAACACTAACTTTTACAGCGACCGGTAGCAGATGCCTAGGAAACAGCAAAAGAAAAGAAGAATAAAAATATAAAAATTGCAAAACATGTGCCAGCATTTCCCTGGAATAATCCTCTGACCTTAACAACTCCCAGTTCAGAAACTTCCTCAGCCACAGGTAGTTAACTTTTATCTCACGCATTAAAATTCCCACTGCACCACCAACATCCATAAAGAATAACATAAATTAGTGCTTTCTGATTCAGATCTATTAAGAATACAAACCCACGATATAGTTTACTGTGCTTCTTTAGAAGGCTGATGTCATGAAACATTTAAAACCCCAAACTTTTGTCAGTTGCCAAAACTTTTGTCAGTTTCTGTGTTGGGTTATAACACAGCCAAGAAACCTCCCTTACAGAAACACATCCTTGTGATTCACACCGACACTTGCAAATGACTAAAAGACTACGAAAGGCTTTGACTATACTGAAAACAGGACTATGCTGTGTGATCGTGTTTAGTCAGCATCACTGGTGGCCTTTAGCACAGTTTTAAAGTGTCTCCAGGAGTTTTACAGACCACCCTCATGATGATTTACCACATAGTTCAGAAACATTAAACTCCTCTTCAACGAGGATGGAATTCAAGAACCAAATCTTTAGAAAAAATGTATTTTTTTAGAAATGTTAAAGCAGAATGTTCTACAGCTTTGCAAGCAGCTTGGAGAAGTGAAGACCTAAGGTTTTGATTAAGAGATAAGTAACTTGATTAGACCTTCTACAACAGACTAATGATCCAGCAGCTTGGATCATGTAGCTTTGGCCTACAAAGTCTTCTAAAATTCAGTATATTTCAAAATCACTATGTGAAATCAATTCCAGTACCTGTCCTTTGAATCATTTGAAACATCAGTTGGTGGCAACTTATTTTTGAGCTAGTTCTCTGGCTCCTCAGTGAAAGCTGCCCAAAGTCTAACACTTAGAAATTCAGATAAGTCACCCAGGTACTTGGGTTGCGATTTTCTCAGTGGATGACAAGTATCCCTAAAAGCAAGGTGCTGTTTCCTGTAGGCAACAACAGTGCAAGAGAAATAAGATGACCTCACTTTTTAGTTCTTCTGTCTCTCTTTCCTTGTTTTAATCTACGGCATTGGTCAAGTCCCATCATCTTATTTCCCCCCCCTTTTCTAAAGTGGGGAGAACGCAACTTCTCCTAGGGAGCTGTCATAAGATAAATTCATAAATCCCCCAAATCAGAGTCTGAAACACCCTGCATCACCAGTTGCAAACCCCACCTGCAACTGGTGTCACATTATAAAATTCTCTCCATTAGTTTACAAAGCGTAAGGAAATAAGGTCTCCTGTCCCCAGAACTGAAACAAGATGATTTGGGAAAACCCTCTGTCATATCTAGAAAAAGCTATTTACAGGTCCTTTACCTTTTTTGTGGTTTTCTTTTTTTTTTCCCTTCTAACAACTAGCACTTCACTCTCATTTATCCCACTACTGTATTTATAGATGGTAATCAGTCATCCTAGACTTGGCTTTAGTCAACTCTGGTGCACCCTCCTTTCAGCACAGTTCTTTTCCTCATGCCTAATCCAGGTTACGCTTAACCTATCTTGAACAGACAAACTCAGGCCCCACTTTTATTCATTATGAGGCACCACCTAAGCTTTGTCCAACATTACAGAACAAAGAGGATGTTCCTCAAGAGCCCTGAGCTGAAATCTCCTTGAACAGCTGACGTTTCTCTTCCTGGTCTAGGACCTTTTCCTAGGAAGCCAGCCAAACTACCGAAGAGTGTGCTTACCCATGGATGAGGTTTTGGAAAACTGAGTTTTTGGTAATTAGTGGAAGGCTGAGGTAATTTATTATTTTCAGATATGTGGAATCTGCTATTTTAAATATGCAGAAGAGGGAGTAATATCAGAAAATCATCAGACATCATCACAACTGAGAGCACCTGGCTCTCCTCCACCTTCCCCACTCGCTGACAAGATGCTTTTCATTAGCACCTGCACTATTGATCCCTGGAGCACTCCTACAGCAAATATAACCAAACAACACAAGTTGACTTGTATCCCAAACTAGGAGGTTTGCAGACTTAGAGCAGGAATCACAAGCTGCATACTAAGGGCAAAAATACATTTAATGGCTATTTCATTACCTCGTCCACATGGACTTAATGATATGGAAAACATACAGCAGATGAATAAAAACTTATAACCAAGTTAAGAGTCTGTTTACTGTTCTGGTTTTGAAAGTTATTGCTGTTGCTTTGGTAGGGATATGACTCAGTCTTCACCAAAAATGTTTATGTTGAGATATTTGGATACACCAACCAGAGTCCCATTGACTATGCAAGAAACAGCAAACAGTGGCTCATTAAAATGGAATTTCAGAAGCAAAGAAAAGGCATTTACTAGGCACTAGTAAATTCTCCGTGGTAAAATAATCCAAAAGCCTTCTGAAAACAATAAATATGACTGATAGTTTGGGGATTTTTTTTCAAATTAAGAAACTTTTAGAGTGAAAGAGCGTCAAACAAGATGAGCATAGATTTTGCTCACTGCTTTCACATACATCCCCTCTCTCTCTGTGTGAATAAAATAACCCCAAACCACTTTATATGATCACTCTTACCATGCACAGGGGTAAACAGGTTAGCAAAAGCCAGTGGAACAACCAAGATCCCACTAAAAACCCTCAGAAGGTTCCTGGAGTTTCTATTTAGTACTGTTGGATGCTGCAGGACTCTGTTAGGGTCATCAGCTCACTGACAAGGGTGTAAGAATAAAAACTCTCATGCAAGAAACTAATGTGTAGCTCGAATCTACTAACTTGGGAGTTTTATAAGAGGACTGCACGTGAAAAGCTGGAAAAGAAGAGCCTGGAATTAGAGAATTATCCCTTCTCTATACACCAAAAGTATCCAAGAAGGCCACTGTCAGATGAGGAAGAGAAGGCATCTGAAACAAAAATCCAAGTAAAACAATGGCTTTTTAAAAGAACTGGGTTTCTTTTCTTTTCCTGTTTTTTAATAGATTGTCTAACTTGTCAGGACAGAAATTTTTATCAGGTTCAGAAAACAAACCCAAGTTTTTACTTGATGACGAATCTCACTCCAGTAACTAGAGCAGGCTGCTTCTGAAGCCAACTGATTTCAAAAGCAGCAGCAGCAGCAACGTGATCAAAAAGGGACAGAATTTCAGAGCTGATACAGAGGAACCAAAAACTCTTTGGGAAGCAAAATATTTCCCATTTAATAAGGAGGTTCAGATTACATACTACAGTGCCCAGGGTTTATTTGTATTTTATTGATAACATCCAATGATTTTATTAAGATAAGATTTACAAATACATCATAAACTGATAAAAGCCGCCTTCTGCCATTCCAGTTACAGGAAGAATTCTGGGAGGAGTGGAAGAAAAGGAAAATAAGGTGGATGGGAATTGAGCTCAGGTAGTTACGAGGCCGTGTACACTAGCTCAAGATTTCCATCACTCACAAACACTGCTTTCAGTAGTCGACTTGGAGATGCCCCTGCTCAGCCCCAAAAGATGCCCCAGCCAAGAGGGAACTTTAAGGAACTTCAGGAAAAGCATCAGGGCAGACAAAGCAAATCAGCACGTAACACTTTTTTTTCCCCCAGTTTAGCTCTTAAAAGGAGCTAACTCCCCAGATGGGTAGATGGTAGCTGATCATTTTGCTTGCGTTACATCCCTCCTTCAGTCAGGCCACGTGCTCTTTGGGGTCAGGACAGGCACAAATTCCATCCACAGAAGCGAGTACACTGCGGTGCAGCAGTGCAACCGCCCGCTGGCACCAGCTGAACGCAAACCTGATCTAGGCTCACACGAGGGACACTGTATCAAATCCAGCATCAGTTCTCCCGGGATGAGGGAGCCTTCCCCACCCCGTGTTTTTGCTGCAGATCGCTAGATCCCGCTGCGCCTACTTGCAGAGAGAAAGGTCCAGTCTTTTATGCAATCCAAAGACAGACCCAAAGCAACACAAGCTTGATGGATCTCTGCTGTACAAAGAATTGCAATCCCTCCCTCCCTGCCATGGAAATGAATGTAGCAACCAACACCTTGTGATGGATGTGCTTTCTTACATTAATTCCTCCTCTGGCAGAGGTAGGATCATTAAGAAAATCCCTACAAGAAAACATTACATAGAAGGGCTCAGTCTGCCCATCGGCTGTTTAAGGGAGCAGCAAACACTCTGGCCCATGTTGCTTTCTAACGATTAAAAAAAAAAACAAACGCAAACCAAACCAACTGAAATCTAAACCAAACTCCCAACTAAGTTTGGAGTCGATAAACTACCCCCCGCAACCACGCACGTCCTCTGCAGTGCGGAGAGCATGAAGAGTCACAGGGAAATTGTTCGCCCAGGCAAACGTGTGGCCTCTGCTTTTTATGGGAGAGATTGTTCGGGAGGAGCAGCACACCCAGGGCTGCCAGGGCCGGGCAGCTGCTGCTGCACCCATCTGCCGGCGGAACTTGGGTTGTTCATTCATGACTTTGGGCTGCCTCGAGCTACTGGAAAACACCAAGTTCCCCCGTTTTAACACGTTAAAAGCAAAATGCCTCGTACAAAACAGGTGACAAGGAGAGGACACTGGGGGGGGAGGTGGAGCAGGGCTGCGGATCCCGGCAAACCGGGCAGCCTGGGGAGGCTCGGCGAGACTCCGGGCAAAACGGAACGGGGCACACGCTCCTCCGCCTGTCCTCACCCCCTCCCGGCCACGCCAGCGAGCAACCGTGTCCCGGCAGCCGGGTGTGCCACCGGCAGCACGCTGCTCCCGCCCGGCCTCCGCCGCACCGGCCTGTCACGCTGCCTCCCTGCCCGCCGCCGCCTCACGCCCCCCCTCCCCTTACTCCTTACACGGTGATGTGCCCGGCGCCCCGTACCGCTACGGGATCCGGCGCGTCGCGGGGCCGGGGCAGCTCCTGGCTCCGCACCACAGGCTCGGACTCCTCCTCCTCCTCCTCCTCCTCCAGCTCATAGATCGTGTCGAAGTCCGCCATATTGGGCAGGAGTACGCTCATCTCAAACCGGCCCCCCCCACTCCCCCCCCCCAAAGCGCGCGGCTGAGCCGCGCGCCTGCGCACCGCGCGCCGGGGAGGGAGAGAGGGGCGGGGCGGAGGGGAGAAAGGGGCGGAGCCTCGCGCGAGCCGGCAAGGACCGGGGCGCACGCGCAGTGCGGGTGGAAGCGGCGTGCACGCGCCTGCCGGGATGAGACCAGAGGGGAGCGGGGCCGAGGTTGCGGAGCGCGGCTCTTCCTCCCCCTCTCCCCGCCGCGGCGGGGGAAAAAACCGGACCGCCCGCCCACCGGTGGCGGAAGCGCCCGCCGAGGGCACTCCGGGTATTCCCCGACGGCTGCCGCGCTCGCAAGAGGGGCGGTGCCCGCGGGGGCGGAGCCGGGATGGAGAAAGGGGCCGGTCCCGCTTGACTAAGAGGAGGAGGAGGCGGCAGCGGCGACAGGTGCGCGCGCGCCCCCCCCCCCCCTCCCTTCCCACCGCCTCGCGCGCCGACTTGTTACCCCCACCTCGTCGCTTCCCTTTCCTGCAGTGAGGGGGCTGCTCCCTCGCCCCCCCGCCGCTTTCACCCCTTCCCAGGTGTATTTCATGTGGCGTTTATAATAAAACCAGCCGGGTAGATGCTTCCCCCTCTTCCCCTCTCGTTTTTCGGTCGCCCACTCGCTTAAGTTTTTTCCCTCGTGGTGCTCAGCGGCGTGGCCCGGGAGGAGGAAGAGGAGGAGGGAGGATGATGATGGTGGTGATTTCCACCACGAGGCCGCTGGTTGTTGAATTTCCCCGAAGTTTTGAGATGGTTGGTTGGGGTTGGTCGGTTTGGAAATGGACTTGGGTTCCGCGCAGGGTCATGGGGTGGTGAGAGGGAAGGAGGAGAAGCAAAATTAAGAAAGGAAAAAAGATCTCGGGTTAGTTGAGAGCACGGGAATGTATCCCCCGGCAGACGGGTGTAAATTATGATTGAGGCTCTTCATTAGTCACCTGCTGCGAGTGGGAAGAAAGCCAAAAAAAAAATATCCGTGTTTGGAATTGCTAGATAGGAGTCGGAAATAAAATTCTGGAAGGGCTTGGTGGGTTGTTCGGGGGTGTTTATCAGGATTAGTGTAGCTCCCATAAAGCGATGCGCTGGGTCCGGTGTGTGGCCACATCTGCGTTCCAGACCCGCGGCTGCTCTAAGGAAGGGAGCTCACCTCTTCCTACCAGAGGAAAAAATGCGTCTCCAGCCCTCTTCTGAGGAAAAGGCTTCCCTCATAAATCATCTCTGTTGTTTTTCAGGACTGTCTCGACTGCAGCAAAATGCAGTTGACTTGATTGTGAAAAGTTTTTGCTGCTTCTGAAAGCAGAAGTGTGTGAGCTGCAGTTTTATCAGTGCCGCGTACTCCAGCATGTTACCCATCCTATGTGGAGTCCCAGGTAAATCCCACTCTAATATTAGATGAGGAAAAAAAAAATCATAGGGAACAGGATGTTGTTATATAATGAAATTAAAATATATTTTCTGTGTTCTCCCATGTTTGTCAAAATTGTTTTCTCATTTAGTGATGAATATTGTCAATAAATTGCAGAGAAAGTAAGGGACTTTGTGAGAATATATCTCACTGTCATCAACCAAATGTTAGCCAAACATTATTAAAGTTGTTTCTATTAAGAAACAACAGACAAGTGAAAATAATTCACTTTTTGGCAATGATGAGATGCTGGTGGTAGGGGGAGGGTGTGGCAAAGGGTGAGAGATCCAGCTGTGGTGTCACGCCAAAAAGCCTCCATTTTTAGGCAAACTGTGTTCTAATTTAATAAACCAGCTAATGCTACAGACCCTGGGATGGACAGAAGGGAGCATTTGGTGGAATTAAGGTATGAATTCTGTTAGGTGCTGAAACAGGTGATAAAATAATTTGCTGAATTGAAGCGTAAAATGAGGGAGCGTAGAGTTTTGGCATAACAAACTGGGTGACCTCTTTATAATGAGTGTCTGAGTTATTAGCAAACCAAGAAAGGAAGTCTCTTTAATTGAAAAAAGATCCTTTGCTAGACTAGCTTCATATTTAACATCTTGCACTTCTTAATTAATAGGTTGAAGTCAAAAGTTCAGCTGATGTTGAAGTTTAAGTAGATTTTTTTTTTCCTCTTGAGTTTTTTCCTAGCAGGAAGGACAACTGGGTAAAACCAGACCAGTTTAGAAACACACCTTTTGTAACCTGTATCTGAAGAATGCCTGCTTAGAATTGAGTGTCAGATGTAAATACTATAAAGAATTTTTTTCCAGTATGATTTATCAAACTTTATGGCTTCCCAGGACTAAGTGTTTAGATGACTCATTTTTGGTATTTTTTTTTTTCAGGATGCTGTTTATTAGATAAAAAGATTACATCATAAAAATTGAATGATTTGTGGCAAGATCATGGTCTCTGGCAATGTTTATCCACTCAGATCACTTCTTTTCTTGGAATAAAAAGTGTTCTTATTTAGAGAGCATGAAATGTGAAATGAGAAGGCAAAAAAGAGAGGAGTTAAAACAAAGCACAGTATGACACGAAAGTGCTATTGAGGCAACATGGAAAGGGAATGATAATCTGGGCCAGAGAGATACAGAGTCCTCTCCCAGTATGTTTTTTCCTCCTTTGTTCAATATAAATCTCCACCCTGCGATCCTTATTCAGAAGGAAGAATACCCAACAAGAGAGGTTGTCTCAACTGTCCCAGTTCGTTCATTTCAGACACTTAAGTATTTCAGCAAAAGAAGAGGGTGTTGGATAATAGGAATATACTCTCGGAGAAAGTACTTTAAGGCCAGTAGAGGAACCATCATGTTTCTTGATCAGCAACAGTTTGAGAAGTGGAGGGGATTCAGAACTTCAGGGCCTCACTAAAGATGTGAAAGACTCAGTTTTGATATTCTCTTTCTCAAAAAGAGTGAACAGAATAAAGAGTGTTGGACCTTGCCTGTGAGGTACCTCCTCTCTGAGCCACTTGATACAGGCTGTGATTCCTGGTTCCTTTTTGAGGGTTCAGACTACAAGCTCTTGAGAGTTTTGTTGTGTTTTGTGTTTGTTTGGTTTGGGTTTTTGGTTGGCTGGTTGGTTTTGTTGGGGGTAGGGAAAGGAGGTTGGTGGTTTAGGAGGATTTTTAGCTGGTTAACTTTATGTCTTCAGTTCCTGATGTGAAAAGTTCCGGAAAGATTGAAATAAATTTGTAGGAGAAATCCAGCTGGTAGGATGTGGTAGTAAGGAGGTGTCTCTTGGTACAAGATATTTCCATTGATGGAAAATCATTGTGTGATGTGAAAAGAGCAGTTTTCTTAAGAACTGTTTCTACCTTTGTGACACGTGAGCAGCTTTGGCAAAGTTACCTCGGCTGGAATCAGTATTAACTTGACACAGGTGCAAGTTAAGCTGTGGTAGTGTCAGAACATCTGTGTTTATGCTTCATAGTGCTTTGGCAAACAACCGCTTTCTTTCCTTGCCTCTTTCAAACCTGTTTCAGTTGAGCTTCCAGCTTTCTAGGCTGCTGGTGACTTAGATTGCTTTCCAAACTGGTTTTTTTGCACTTTCTCATCTTCCAAGAGAGGAAGGTGCAGTAAAGCCAAGCTGGATCCTGTGTGATAGCCTCCTGTTGCCAGGCAGCCTCCTGCCCCTTGGAGCCTTCAAGCTGCCAGCTGCCCTGTGAGCACAGGGTCCTGCTCTTCCCTTTGGTGTGAAGAATCCCTAGCCAGTGCCTGCCCAGGGGCAGTCACGTGTTTCTCTGTCCAGAATGCTTCTGTCTAGCTACTTATAATCAAAATTCTGAATTGTTTTCTTCTATGTTTCAGTTTTTCCTTCATATCTAGTTTTAAAAGATGTCCTTTTTCATATCTAGCTGCTTCTAACTCAGCCAGAGCAGCATATAAGCCTTACTACAAACCAGTTTTGCTAGGTTGCCCCTTTTACTTCAGAGCCAGGGCAGCTTTATTCCTGAACGTACCAGTGCACGCTTAACTGCTGAGTTTTTTAACATGGAAATAAATTTGCCAGTGACTGAGTTTAGGATGGCTCTAATTACATACTGAGTTTTGAGGCTTAGAAAGGGACTGCAAGTATGTATTTATTGTATTTACCATTGAATACCTTGTAACATTTTTCAAGTAACACTTTAAATGAGCTTTTAAACAATGTAATAGCTCATATCAGGGGTTTAATTTTTCCTATTTATCCATTCTGAGACTTACTGCAGGAGGGATGTGATTCCAAGACTTTCACTAATTCTGGGAGTTTCACACCTATTTCACAACTGGGAGACTTGTGCTTCTGAACTGCTAAAGTAATACTCATGTTGATGAACCAGCTCTGCAATACTGGAAAGTTCTGCCCAGATCGGAGTGAAAATGGTTTTAGCCACTTTGGAATGCCAGAATACTGCTGAAGTATTATTTTCCCACTAATACAAACTCTGATTGAAGTTATTCCATGAAAAACAGATGAGGTTTCTCCCACTAAACCCTTAGGAGGCTGAACTGTTCCATTTAGCAGCATCTGCTTCATAACGAAACTGGGGGGGCCCACGTGGCTGCATCACTTGTGTTGGAATTGTGCCAAACACGGAAAATTCAAGACTTTTGTGAGATGTGTGCCTGAATCTGGTTTTGTCCTCATCTTCACTAGGTTCTTGTTGCCTCTTAGTTCAACTGTGCAGTGGGCTGGGGCAGGTGTGTGTGACTGCTCTGGTTGCTGTAGCCAGCCTTGTTAGATGCTGCAGCGTTTGACTTCCAGAGCTGCAGGCTGCCAAACGCTGCTGCTGAAATCCCGTGTGCTCTTGCCAGTGTCTTCAGGCAGAACTATCCCTCATGCAGGGAAAGCTGCACTGGTGGCCTGAGAACTGGTATTGATGAAGGGATTCAGAGAAGAATCCTGTAGTCTGCAGAAAACAACCATGAGATGAGTTTTTTACTCAACTCCTGTTCTGTATCCCATCTCTTATGAGGCATTTGTAGGCAGTGTTCTAAGCTTTTCACTGATTTTAATGTTTCAAATTTTATTTGCTCTACTTTTGATATCTAGGGCAATATTAGGCTCTAGGAAGTTTCAGTTAATAGATCAAAGTATTAAGCTGAGAAGAGGTGATGGGCATTTCAGACACTTTCAGCCTCAATTGCACGAGAGGCAGCAGCTAATAATGGTTTTTGGATCCATGGTTACAACTTGGCCTCTGAACTGTTCACCTGCCCTCGTGTTTTCAGTTCTCAAATTGTGAACTCTTTACCAAACGACATGATAGCCTGTGCTGCAGATAACTTCATTAGGATAATTAGTGCTTAGTGCATCTGTGGAATAATAAAAATCATTCCTTCAATGCAAATAATATTTCCTTTTTTTAAGTAATATTAACCACACATCTGAAGGTTGCTTGACAAGTACTCGAGGCTTTGCTGAAATAACTCCCAAAGTGTATCATTACCTACTAGTTTACTTTTTGGGGAATAAAGGTGTAAGTTTAGACTGGGATCTGTAACTGATATATCAGTGATCCTGAGTAATGTTGAATTTACAATGAGAAAAGGGCCCTGGTAACTTCTGTGGGTTTGATTGCTGCATTTAGCAGAATTCTTTTTACCTTCTCCAGGTGCATCCAGCATCTCATGGAATAGAAATGTGTAACTCTGATGTGATACATCAATTTGTTGAATTAAAGCAAGTCAAGAGTGATGTGAGAGGTTTAATGAAGCTATTGTTGTGTAATTTTCCTTATTTTCTCCCACAGATCAATATTTAGAAGTTAATTAATGAACCCAAGTCACTGTGCTGCTACACTGAGTCTCAGCATGAGCAGTTTGTGGTAAAGCATTCCTTCTTGATTAAGTATTTATAGACAGTGGGACTGAAAAAGGCGATTGCTCCCAAGGCTTTGGCACCTCTGTGGTATTCTCATAAGAATAAAGATGATTCAAATGTCAGAAGGGATTTGCTGGCTGCTGGAATTAGACAGTTGTGTGCTGCTGAATTTTCTTTTGATATCAGCATGGTGTTAAAGTGGCTCACTACTTTGCAAACTCAAAATACCAGTCAAACAGCTGAATTTAAACAGTGTGATGGTTTTCTATTTACATAAAGTGGAAAAGACAGGAAACTGAGAGTGCTTGGGGAAGATACCCACTGGGTGAGAAGGATGGTGTTTGATTGGTTATTATTTTAATTGCCTAATGGTGCTAAGGGAGAGTCTAATTCAAGTCCCTGGAGAAGTCTTCAAAGGAGGAAAGATAAATATTGGAAAATGTTATTTATAGCCTTTAGTGTTTCTTCTAAACCATACAAATGCAAAAATTAAATACAAGGGCTGGATCCCAACTTCCAAAGCTTTTCCTTTACAGAGGCAATGTAGAAGAGTCAAACAGAGCTGCCTGGAGATGCAGGGACTTTGGAACGGCTGTTGGTGCCTCTGCTCCACTGCATAACCTGCTCCTTGCGTTCTCCTGCCAATCTTAGCAGAATGTAGATAGAGGATGGACTCCTGTCAGGCTGTTGTGTAGTCTTTAGTGGGCCATTGAAATGTGCCAGCACATAGTTCTGAATTGTATTTTGATTTGGGATGATGATTTCTGGCAAAAACAAACAAACAAACAAAAATGCTGTAGGCTACAGTGAGATATGATGTCCAAACCTCTGCCAGAGACAGAGTTTTCTTTCAGCTGCTTCCTGTTTTCCCCTCTTTATGGCTTACCATCCTCTTCATCTGGTAATATCACTGCATATTTAATTGCTCTGTAATCAAGTTTACTAAAAATGATCTGTTTGTTTGGAAAAAAAAAATTTAAATTTTTCCCCCTTAGATTATTTTGAGACCCAGCTGTGCCATTGCACTTGGATTTAAAGGGACATTATGATCTAGGTGGATGGTGGTTATGCACAGTATACAACATGGAGTATAGCTTCTTACTTGACTTAGCTATAGCCAGAGAAGATCAACTGATACATGTTCTAGGCTTAGAGATTATTATCTAGTGTATGAAAGAGACCATCTCCCCCAGACATTTATTAATAGGTGCTTTGAATATGTATAAACCAGACCTGGTGGAAAGAATTCAGGGTGAAGATCATGAAAAAGGAAAGCCCTTATTATTGATGAGTGATTTTAACCATGTCATGGGAGGTGCTTTTTATCCCCTTCAAGCTCCCATTTGACATTTAAACTGGTTTCACTCAAGGTGTTTCCTTTAAGGATGGTGATTGTTCTGAAGTGCAGCCAGTGGCTCCGTCTGTCAGAGCAGTGTGGTGCTGTCTGGCAAGTCAGAGACAGACTGGGGCTTGTTTAGAAACTGCAGGATGATAATTCTGAATATGTTGAATATGAACCTGGTACATAACCACGTATGTTTATTGCAATTTTGACATCAATTAGAAGGAAAATGCAATTTGAACTAAAGCCGGGTATTTCTAGTATACAACTATAATGACTGATGTGTTGTATGTTCTACTTCTTTACTTGCCGTTCTCCCATGTTGATTTGAAAACTGATCCCA
>JANIJG010007165.1:0-22171 GCA_024611175.1 Megaceryle torquata
AAAAAAATAAAGAAAAAAAAAGAAAAAAGAAAAAGAAAAAATAAAGAAAGAGAAAGAAAAAAGAAAGAGAAAGAATAAAGAAAGAGAAAGAATAAAGAAAAAAAAGGAAAAATAAATAAATCCCTTGGAGTTTGGATCTGATTCATTCTCACATTTATTAAAGAAAGAGGGCCTTTTTGCAGGCAATTTGATTACCATTCACTTTGATCTTTCATTTCCTACTTAGAGGATGGGTAGGAAACTCAGCTTCCCGCCAGGAAAGGGAAGGACATCGTCCTCTTTTCCACATGTCTGTATTTTACCCAGACGTGTGAGAAAATTATGAGGGGATACAAATCTCCAGTGCCCACGCTTTTAAGCACAGGGTCATTCAAAAACTCCTCCCTGCTGCAGGGACCTGGTTCTTCACCCCTATCAGATATGACACCCAGACTGCAACATTCGTTCATCCTCTCCTGTGCAGCTGGGGAAGGTGAAAAGGGCTCCAAAGGACTATCGCCATTTCCCAGCCGCGTCAAAAGAAAAGAGGAAAAGGTGCCTTTTCACGTGGTTTCTGTAATAAAACTGCGGAGAGTCCAGGACCAGCGCGAAGCTTCCAAAGCGGTCCTGGGAGCGAGGATGCTGCCACGAATAACATCCCCACAAAGCTCCCCTCACGCATCCCAGGGAGATACAGCAGCTCAGCTGTCCCTGGCCGCACACGGGCACCCAGTGGCGACAAGCGAAGCCGGGCTCCAAGGTCCTCTCTTTGTTACCCAGGCGGAGCGGCTGCCAGGTTATCCAGCAAGCGGAAAGCAACCTACTGTGCAGGCAACCCTGCAAGCCTCGGGCACCCCAGCCCTCCTAGGAAAGGCATCCAAGCCGGGCTTTACTCCCCCGCGGAGAGAAATAAACCTCCGCTCCCCGCGCCGAGCCCCTTTTTCTCCCCGCAGCAAACAGAGCCAAACGAAAAGTTTTGCTGGGCAAGAGGGGCCTTGCCGGCCCCTCGCCCCCTGGGAAAAAAACAAAGGGGCGGACAAGAAAAAATAAAGTTTGGGGCTTGGCGGGGTAGGGAGGGTGCCCGGCTGGGCTGTCCGCCGCCCGGCGACCCGCCGCTTCGTGCGGCTGCCCGTCCCCGGCCGCCCGTCCCCCGCTGCCCTTGGGCCGCGCTCGGCTCTCTACCTGAACAGCGCGACCGCAGTCTGGTTCCTCCTCCACGCCTTGCCCTGCTGCAGCAGCACCCCCTGCACGATCTCCTTCTCGTCGGGCAGCCGGTAGACAGGGAAAACATAGAGCCAGCAGAGGACGAAGACGCCCAGGGCGCTGGCCCCCACGGGCAGGCGGGTGCGCGGCCACTTCCACGCCAGCCCCGCCATCCTCCTCCTCCTCCTCCCGCAGCGCCGCCGCGGCGCCGGGCCGCGCTCCGGCATCAGGCCCGCGCCATGCGGCGCCCGCGGGCGGGGGGCTCGCCTCAGCCCCGCCGCCGCCCGTGCCCTAAGCTCGGCGGCCCGTCTGCCGCTCGCCGGCCGCCGCCATCGCCGCCCAGCCGGCCGGGGGGTAGCTGACTCCTCTCTCGTCGGTGGAGGCTGCCGCCCTTCCTCACAGTCATTTGGTCTCTCGCTTTCCCCGCCAGACGATGCTCCGCCGCTCCCCGCCCTCCCTCCCTCCGCCTCCTGCCGAGCCCCCTCTCTCTCCCGCTCGCTCACTCTCCCTCGCTCGCAGCCGCGCTGCGGACGGCCCCGGTAAATTTCCACCCCGCCCCAGCCGCGGGGTGCCACGGCCCCGGCCCCTCAGCCCCCGGGAGAGGGAGAGAGGGAAGGGAACGGCGACCGGAGAAGTGGCTGCTGCTCCGCTCCGCCAGCTTGACTCGCGGGCACCGGCCGAGCCGGAGCGGAGTCAGGTCGGTCCCGCTCCGGGCTCGCCGCCGGCACCCACCTCCCCTCCCGACGCCCCGCTCTGTCCCCCGGCCGCCGCCGCGCCGCTCTCCAGCGCGCCCTGGCGGATACCGTCCTCCCGCCCGCGGGCGGCGGCGACGACCCCCGGTCCGGTCCCTCCCCGCACCTCCTGCGCGTCCCCGGCTCCCTGCGGGAGCGCTTCGTACCTGACGGGCCCTCCGCAGCCAGCCCCGTCTTCAGTGCAAGAGCCCGGGAGCCAGGATCGCCATGCCCGTCCAGTCGAAGTACCTCCTCTAAAGAGATTTTCTGGGTAATTTAGCAAACTGGGGGGTATGGCAAACCTTGAAGAGCGTGCTCCAGCCAGCAGCACCGTTGTGAAAGTGGCGGCTCTGTGTCAACATGTACTCATGTGGTTGGGTCTTTGAAGAGAACACACTGGGATGGGTTGTGGGCAGTTGATGGGGCATCCCAGCCCAGGGAGACTTGTTTGTGAAATGCCCACTGCATGGGAGAGCTGGGCAGAGAAGCCACCCACAAACCAAGAAGCAGCAGCTTAATTAAGCCTTGCACAACCGTGGCAAGGCCCAGCTCAGGCTTCCCACCAGGAAGCCACAGCCTACCCCTAGAGGTGAGAGTGCCACGCTCATGGCCCTCAGCTCTCATAAATCAGCAGAGAGGGTGTGATTGTTTCATATCAACAGAGTAACTCCAGCACTAGAAAGAACCTCTCAGTGGTAATCAGGTAGGCTGAAATATAGGAGACATCTTCAGCTTCTCTCAGTGAGGATCTCAGAGACAGTCCCCAATTTCAGAGCCCAGCCTCTAGACCTTGGCTATTGGATGGATAAAAGGCAAATTCAGCCCGGGCTGGTACCATCAGTTTGTGTTCAGCATTTCCAGCCACACCTCTCAGACCCACTGAGAAATGCTGCAGACTCCCACAGAACCTAGGAAGAGTTTTGTGTGAGTTAGTAGTATCTCCTTTCCAGACTTTCAGGACCACACAGAGACTTGCCTACTCTGGGTGCTTTCAGGATTGAGTGGTAACTAAGGGATGGCTTTGAGTGCTTCAGACTTGGGAGACTCAAGGTAGCAAGGAGATGTTGACAGCCTCAGAAGATGATTAGCCTACACCTGACCCAAGGATATCAGCACAGCTCATCTTACTGTTGATCACAGCAGGTGATGGGGAGGGAAGCACTACGAAGCTCATCTGCTAAAATTGTCCAAAGCAGGGTGATGAAAGGCTGCTGTCAGTCACCCAGCAAAGAGCAGCAAAAGAAAAATCTGAGGGATAAGATTCTCAGCGTAGCAATTAGAGATTCAGTCAACTTCTGAGTTTGAAAATAGACAAGCTCAAATTCCACATCTCTTTCTGCAAGCATCCAGAAATTCCCCTGGTCTAAGGATTGAAGGAAGCTTTGAAAAAAGTTAATGTAAAAGAAGGAAAGCGAGAAGAAAGTTTGACACAGCTAGTTTAGTATGTTCTTACCATAAGGTAGCAATAAAGTAATCATAAATACTAGGTGTCTGTTTATATTGTGTTTTCAGCTAGAGATCCCCAACAGATACTGCTTCATTCTCAATTAAAAAAAAAAAAAATCTTTGAAATCTCAATGTGCTTTTGGTGCTTGTCAGGAGGAAAAACATTCTCTCTTTCATAGTGTGTGGCTGTGTAGAAATATACCCTGACAAAAAGAATATTAACATGACTTCTGATGAACACAAAAATGCCAGAAACTTGTAATTTCATGAGAAATATTGTTTCCATTCACATCTAATATGCTAGGGTTGTTGAGAGCATTAGAGCTGGTTTCTCGGGGCAAAGTGGGAAAAGAGTAAGGTATTTTGTCCAACCTCTGACAAGAAAAAAAATATTTATTTTTGGAGCAAGAAAAATATTTTCTTTTTGGTGAGGAAGCTATTTACCAACAGTAAAAGAAACCAAAACCTATTCAGATACCTCTATTAAAAACAAACAGGACCAATCAATCACTGGTGACTAATTCCAAACATAGTTAGCTAAACTCATCAAAAGTTTAAAAAACAAACAAACAAAAAAAAAACCCCATTGAAATGTGCGAAACTGTATCCCAAACTAAATTCTGCCTCTTTGCTCGCTCACCTTTAGCTGAGAAGAAAGACAAACCAGAAACCCAGTGTTGCTTGGGAAAGCAGAAAGTGGAAAAGAACAAGAGAAAGTAGGAATGAGTGTTATTCTTTCGTGGTCCAAACTGCTTGCAATGATGTAAATTGAAATAAGACTGATACAATTACTAATTAATTTCTTTGGTAATGTAACCCCTCCCAAAGTAACATAAGGAGGGATTATTTCTTCAATAAAGGACTTTTACACAATGAGACACAAGATTTTGGGGTACTTTTATTTGTGAACCTGTGAGCTATTCCTAAACCTTTCCTTTTCTGTTTCAGAATATATATCATCATGAAGCCTCCAGGCTGTTCACTGGATTTATAACAGTCTATAGTCTGTCTACTGCCATGGTGGTAACACCATCTCTGTATCCTGCCTGCCACCCACAAGGAGTCAGATGGATCAAGACAGAGATGAGACAGAGCTTGTTATGTTGCTACTGACTCGTCACAGGGAAATGAAAATGCTTGGCCTTGTTCTGCTCTTGTACAGGTGGGAATTACAGATACACCAGCACAAGCTCAAACCCAGGACTCTAAAGCCAAATCTGTTTCCAAGCAATGTTATCAGTCTCTATCCTTTCCTTCTACCAGTGAGCCCTGAAGAGAAGCACACCAATGCTTTCTGCTGAGCATTACAGTTTCAGGTGGAGAATAAAAGGAAGGTAAGACTAAACTACCAAACATGAATCTTGCTTACAAATAGTCTTAAATACTTCAGTGACAATTTGCAATCCTTGAGGTGTGGAGATACATATAGTGATCAACAATCCATGTCTTTAAATTGAAGCAGGAAATTGATATTCAGGCACAACTCTTCTCTGTTGTACTCTATTTTAGTGAGAATTGAGGGGTGAAATTTAACCTCACCTCCATTACTTTGGTCCCGAGCAAGATGCCCCACCAGAAAGGCTGCCTCTTCCGGGCATAGCTCCTATGCAGCCCTGCTGCAGAAGAATAAAGCCACAAGAACAAGCAAACAAACAAAACCACCCCAGTTATTGAGAGGTGCCTTTAAAAAGCATCACAGAGAAAAGCAGGAGTGAGAAGACAGAATAACGTGCTTTTTAAACACCCAGAAGAGAAAGCCTGACTATCCACTGATCAGAAACAAACCACAGCCTTGCGGTTTCCCTGGTGTCACTCGAAAATGCATTGGCAGAACTCCTTTCCCTTTCTCTATGGCCTCTTTATCCGGCACAGCCAAGCCAAGGCTTTTTCCTCCCAGAGGGTGGGTACATCCCTGATGTCCCGGAGAACAGCCCGACTGGCCCCCACTCTGCGCTTCCCTCCCTGCCCCTGCGGGGGGAGCTGACGCTCTGCTCAGCCTCTTCCCGCTGCCACCGGAGCTGCGACAGCCCTTTTCCAAGCGTTAAAACGTAGCACCTCCTCTTTTCCTTATCTCCGAACCCAAAACGCACGCGAAGACCCGAGTGACATCCTTCCCCAAATCTGCTTTCATTTGGAGAATCCTGTACTCCTACACGCATCCTTGTCTCTGCCCTCTTTCAAGCTCTCTCACTTCCAAAATAACAGGGCTTTCCCCTCCACTCGAGCATCCCACTCACTTTCCACTCTGCAGAATTTAGCAGAGGAGTTGCACGGGAATCTGCTTTCAGGCTACAGCATCCTTTCTGTTGATGAAAATGTTATTATGCTGTATCCCTGCAAGGTAAATCTGTTCGCTTCCGACTGCACTCAGTTACCACCTGACCGAAATACCTTGGTTTACATTGTCCACAGTCCTGCAAGAGTTTCATGCTCCATTAATAGACTCTAAGTGAAGGGTGGATTTGTTTTCGAAGGGAAAAGGGAGCTGAAAAGAAAACCCAATTGGTATTTAGTGACAAATGGCAGCCTTCACTCCCCACTGCTGTAATACTCAGTGCCCCTTTGGTACATGTTTTGACCAAAAGTACAAGAGCAAAATGTTCAGAAATGCCTGACATATTATTATAGATCAGCTTCTGTGTGGTGTCACCTTTGAATAGGCTGTTTTCTCTGTATTCCTCTTACTGATACAGTTTGAAAAACTGTCATCTGAATCTCACTCCCTACAGGTAACACAAGCAGTGTGAGTGCCTTTATAAATGGAGATGCAGTTGCCCCTACAGAGACCTGCTGGCAAATTCCCTGAATGCTTCTCCCTATCAGCATTTACTCTGGATCTCTGTTAAAATCACCAACAAATGTGTATTCTCACTGATAAAGCATTTTAAGTCCCTGAAATGACAGATGGTTTTATATAATCCTATTGGAGCATCAGAATTATAATTACAATATCAAATTAATATTAAATAATATTAAAAGGCATGGTGTCCAAAAGCTAATCTGTTTTTGCCTGGCTGTATCAGTTAGCCTTTGAAAAAATATTACAATTTTTGCCACATTTTTTCCCCTCTGCTGTTATGCTGTAATAATATCATTACTGTGACAACATCTCCAATCATCCTTCCAGCTGCAGAGAGGAGTCAGAACGCACAAGGAAAAAGCAGAAAATGTGGAGAAGGGATCTTACTGATGAAAGACAAAGTTCATTCTCTAAAACAGAGGACCTGTCTTGTGAGCAGTGTTGAAAGTACTTTCAAAACATCTTTTTATGCGACCTGTGACAGCTGGTAACAAGGTGGAACAAGTGAAAATGTGTAAGAGTAAGTAACATGGAACATACCAAGCCATTAGCCACAGGTGCTTTGCTTTTTGGTTTTGCACAGAAAGTTGGGGTTTTTTCATATAATGGAGGAGAATCGGGTAATTTTGACAACTTTGCCATCATTGCTGTACATCACTATAATATCTCTAGGAAAGCTGTAAAGACCAGGCTTCTTTTCTGTAGCACTGGCTTCAAGATACATCTTTAACATGTTTTAAAGTATGTAAAAGTGCTAATGAAAGACATGGATGGGAAGGAGCACCAGTAAGGTGAAGATAAGGAAAGTACAGGGAAATTCTGGGTGAAATTCCTGCCACGTGCACTACAAGAAGCTCCCTTTCAAAATCAACACCTATCTATTCACAGTGCACATCCAAATCTTCCTCTCATACACATAATACAGATACTCAGAGAACTGGCATCATTCTATCCAACAAAATTAGATGCATCCATAAGGTCATTACAGTCCTTGACAGGTTTGACCTTCAGCGCAATTAGGTCCAACAGTTCTGGCCTGTTGTAAGAAAGGGAAAGAAATCTTTTTCGAGACCACTGAAACACCTATTACTGAAAAGCATCAGAGCATACTTCTTCCAAACTGAGAACCAATTATGAAGAATAGCTGTAAGGCTATAGAGAAATAAAAATGTCCAGTGCAGACATGAATATATATTACTGGAGATAGATGGGTTCAGCAGCCTCTCTGAATTATCCCATAGGGAAAACCACCTGTGAACACACTGCAGTGAACCTGAACCCCTAAGTGGCTCTGTGAGATGTCCTTACTAACAGGAGCAAGCTGCACTGAAGTTAAGGGTTTTACTGACAAGGAGAAGGGCTACTCAGAAGAGTAAGGGAATTTCTGGATTAGTACCAATTATGTGCTAGAACTACCACACCAAAAATACTGCAGCTGGAGGGGTCCTATTTTATTATGCACCATTTAAAACAAAAATAAAATGCGTATAAAAGTCACAATGGAACATGCACATACATGTGCACACATATGTCAAGCAAATCTCTTAAGCAAGCAGGCCCTTCCCTTGTTAGTGGAGTTCCTTTTCCTTGGGAACTCAGAGCAATTTGACCTCACATCTGACATTTGCTGAAATTTCGATCTGAGCTGTGGTTGTCAGGAAGCCATCATTCATAATTTAGCATTGTTTAAGGATGCCTGTTTGTGAGAAGGTCACGTCTGACATAGAGAGACACATGATAGATTTGGTCTCTCAAGAAGTAATCCCTCCAGACTAGAAGTGTATGAAAGAAAAGCAGAGAGGAAAAAGCTTTTTAACGTTGTTGCCGTATCTTTCACTCCCATAACAAATGATCCTTAACTATTGTTAGGCAGAAACATGAGCTTCTGTGAGGCACCAGAAGTCCTCCTCTGCTCCTGAGGCTAGCTGAGAAGTAACAGTAGATGGGATCCCTTCAGTTGTCCACCTCTAAGGGGAAAGCTGGTGGTGCAGAAATGTGTTTAAAGAGAAGGTTCAGCAAGAATGGGCTGCAACTCTCAAAGCCTAGACAGATGAGCATCTAAGAGGAAGACTCACAGACACTCTCATTGTCCACGGGAAGCAGTTGGACCTTAAGCGTGAGCTGTTGTTCAGGTGAGTGCAGGGTCATGGGCAAAGCCAGATCCAGCATGCACAGTAGAAATGAAAAACAGACTTAACATGTAGCAAAAGGCAACACTTCAGTGATGGGAAGTGAAACATCCTGGCTAAACAAGACTTCAGGTTCAGAAATTGTGCAGAAATTGCTGAGTTCTGTGCAGTCTTAGGTTTTTGTGTCAGATTTCTATTATCCAAGTCTTCCATTAGCCCATTTATTTGGGGCAAAATTTACAAACTAGCATCAGAACAGTTTTTCCAAGTATATTAATTGAAACATTCTCGTGTACAGTAATGATATGCATACAGTAACATTTATACACAGGAACCAGAACCAGTACCTCTCCTAAGTGTTTGTTTGTTTGTTTTTCCAGGAGAAAGTTATCATTACCCTTATCCTCATTTAACAGGGGAAATAGAGACAGACCAGAAAAGATCTGACCTGATAACTGAGCTCAACTTGTAACAGAAGCTTCTTCAAGACTAGTACAGTGCTGTAGGACACAAGTTACAGAGAAATTCAGCTGCAGTTCAAACTTCTGGATGCAGCACCAGCTAACACTGCCTAAGTGCTTCCAGATTAATATAGGTATATTTTTTAAGGCCTCTAATTTTATGCAGCATGACTTGATTGGGACCCTGGCAGATAATTTAAAGCTTAGTTAATGGGAAAATGATACCGGAAATTTGGTTCTTCACAATGAAGGGAAAAGCAAAGCTTGGCAAGGAGATTGTTCACCAAGGAACAGAGATGAAACTAGAAAGTCCTGTTTTCTGTGCTGGGTGACAGTACAAAGCACCAGCGAAGGTGGACAGAAGTGCCCTATGACTTCATAATGTTTAAAAGGGAAGGCAGCCTCCTACAGAGAACATCAACACATCACTTACAAGCTCAAATGATGGAGGAGTTGGGATCCATTCCTACTACAACCTTCACATTCCTCTGCTGAACTTCAGCTGTACTTTGCATCCCACATCGCTGCAGTTCTTTCATAGCTGTCAATTAATAATGTGATGCCATCAGCAATACCCAGGTTACACAGACTCTGGACACACAGACATCTTCAGCTCTGGAGCTCTGTCATCTTTATTTTTCTTGAGTGACTTCCTCAAATGTGCTTCCCTTTATAAACATTTGAAGGGCCACACTTCCACTCAGTTTCATTATTAGTTCTGCAAAACTTTTGAAAGGCAAGGAAAGAACAGTTTTCTTTCTTGGGAGGAAACACAGGAGATGGATTACTTCGTCTTACAAAATGTCACACTGTGATGTCTGTATCTAGAAGGCAAGTTTCACAAGTCATTAATTCAACTAGATGGTGGTGTAGAGTCAAATTGATAACAGGACAGCTGGAAACAGAAATATCAACACAGGTTTTGTTTTGTTTTATTTTGTTTTATAGCAGACGTGGTGTAGTTTTCAACCTACCTATTCATTTTGTGGGAAAAGCAACATCAAACTATTTAACTTGTACTTTAAAATTGTTGCACAAAGAATCATGTTTGAGGCTCAGAAAGGAGAACAAACAACTGGCCCTGCATCAGAAATGAAGCAAAGAACAAAATCTTTGATGTACAATTGCTCATGTGTCATCTTGCACCAGGATGACAAGTACTATCATTAACATGATGTCTGATAAACTTCAATGGCCAAAATATAAGTAGGCGTATAAAAAAAATCTGAATGCCAGACAATTGAGATAACATGTTGATAATTCAAAAAAACATTTAAAAGCCCCCATATATTAAAATAAAGTCCTTACCTGCAAGGTACAATGTCTTTCGCAGACTGGAAGATGCAAACAGCCCTGATACCCCTGAAAAGCCTTTGAAAAACAATACATTGTGAAATGCCACATAAAATCTGTTCCAAAAATTAATACAGGGTGGTTCTAGCCTGAGGTACATAAGGGAAGGGAAGTGACCACACAAAAGCCCCGCATAATAGCACCTGTCATAAGTAGCTTAGAAAAATACAACAGAAACATAAAGTTGACTGACAAAGGTAAGTAACTGAACTTCCATTTCCCCTCTTCTCCAGGTTCCTTGGTTGCAGCTGGGCAGACAATCGCTTAACAACCATGGGGACATCTGTGCTCATGAGATTCCCAACCCAGCAGTGTTTGGAAAAGCTTTGAAATGCAGGCCACTTAACCAAACTGCATGAAACCACTAAGCTTTTTGATTGCAGGGAAGCTGTAAATTGCAATGAAAGCTTTTATTTATAGTTACTGTAACCACAAGCTGAGAAAAAGAAGAGATGGATCTCACTTGCTAGAATTGTGCCTTTACAGAGAAGGACATAGCAATTAAAACGTTAGCTATGAATCCTTAAAGAGTAGCTTCTTGTAATCTGAAGAGTATTACAGTGAAGGAAGCTAGGACTCCAAGACAGTTCTGTGGGAGATTTCTCTAAGATGCTGAATTCTCCAGATACTTGCCTCGGACTTCTAGGCTTGAACTGGGTTTAGATTTGACTTCTCTTTCTAGGTCATGAACATAAAGAGGAGCTCTCACAATTCCTAGAGTGGTTATTTGGTGGTGGTTTGATGGTTCTCTGCTGGATGTCAGTGAATCATCACTTTCTTTCTATTCCCAAGCAAGAGAGGAGGGGCATGCCAAAGAAGTTTTGTTGCCATGTGATCAGTTGCAAGGGTGTTGTCCCTGTTCCAGTGGTCACGATTTATAGCAGCTAATGCCAGAAATGGGTGAAACCTCCTCAGAAAGGCCCGAGACAATTCTGTGCCTAAGCTGTGAGCCTCGAAAAGGGTCTGAGCAATGGAAGGGGTGAGCAGGCTCTGCTGGCTCAAGGCCTTAGAGAAGCATTTTCCCTTGCAGTCCCAGCTTGGTGGCTGTAAGCTGTATTTGACATTGCAGTGTCCCACTAACATCAGAGGAAGTGCTTCAAGAGGGTGATACTACTAAGTACAAATCTGGATATCAGCCACCTCCTTCCCTCTGAAGGGAAGGAGACTGTAAGAAAGGATTTTTAGTTAAAAAAAAAAAGATTTTTAGAAAATGTGGCAAACTCAAAAGTGTCTCTTCAGCAGCAGAAAGAAAACACAACTCTGCCCACATGTAAGTTAGTTACATATTGTGGATCCAACTGTCAAAATACTTCCCAGAGCTGAAACCTGGAGGAGAGGAATACGCTTTATTGCTGCAGAGACCTATTATTGGAAGAAAGAGCATGCTCTGTTTTGCAATTACAACAATTATAAATGTCAAACATCTTGCAAATTCTGCATTTTTTTTTTCTTCTGCAGATTTTCATAATCCATAAACATTCAATAGCAGATAATTCCTCAGATACAAAGTTGAGAGTTTTCTTTGTATATGTTTGTCATTTTACGAAGTTAAATTGAGAAAATGAATGTTTAAGAACAGCTAAGCACATCTGCAAGTAATGCTTTACATGGCCTTTATAACCTTTGCTGTTCTGCCTTGGGTGCCATCTAGATTAGTTCAAATATTCCTCATGACACAGGTCACAGGAACAGAGACACTTGGGGTTTGATTCATTATCTGCTCAAACAGTGACTTCAAAATTTTTTGGTGATCAACTCAAAATATTCCAAACATGTCTAATTTCAGTGACTCATTATTCAACACGAGACATCCTTAGGAGTCAGATTTCCAGAGGAGTTAATTACTCACAACTCTAATGATTCATAGCACCTCTAAAGTATTATTATAAAAGCATAGGAAGAGTACATTAAACCTAGAAAAACTCATCAAGACATTTCTGAACTGCCATCAACATCTCTAATGAAACAAAGATCTCGCAGACCAAATTCTACCAGCCACATTCCTTAATTTCACAAGGAACCAAAACATCTTACAGCATGGGAAAAAGAAAATAATGGAGGAGTTTATAGAGTTTCAACTGTTTTTCAATGTGTCTGCTAAGATTTTCTTTCTCCTGACTGCTAACTTAGGAGCACTCAAGCACTGTAAAACACTACTGTAAGCTATTCACTGAACTCAGCTTTCTAATAAGATAGGAATTAACCCAAGCATAAGCTTTAAACATTTCAAAAATTAAGTAACTACCCTGATAGCAGTGATTCACTATCTTATTGACTTCTCTGTTACTTCTTTGCATTGTCTTCCTTAGATTTTGTAATCTGTTTTTCATGAGCAGCTTGTTTTGTCCCAGTTGCTCTGCAAGCTATCCAGTTGTGCTTCTTTACACGATTGCTGTGATATTGTGAAATGTTAGCTAGATTTTTTTTTAACAGTAAAAAAAAATTCTGAAGTCAAATGTATGTGTTGCATCTTTAGGACAGAATTCCCAGACAACAATATATTTGCATATGCTCTGTTATATTTGTACATGTTATGATTATGTGCATCCAGAAATAACATAGATTTGATAATTGGGAAAGCTGAGGATGAAAATAGATTTTATGAATATTTCACTGCCTCATCCTTCTAACATTAAGAAGGACCTTTTCAGAAGTTTACTCAATCCCACGAGTGCCAGTTCTCCATTTTTTTGTGTCCTTGGATGTTAGAAAATTCATGACTAAGATCCCACTACTCTTGGAAGCTGTATCAGCATGTGTATTTCCCCTCTTTATTCCAGCCATACACACTTCTATCAGTCCTCTGCAGGACTCTACATTCTTTTCACTAACTCATTGGTCTTAAGACCCTTCTCAGCTTCTGCTTACTTACAACATCAGAATTTTTAGCAACTGAGGAATTTTTTTGACATTATTCTGGAGAACGGTCAAAAATATTTGAATTCTCTGTCATGAAGGGAATCAAGTTCAATATAACATGAGATTTTCTTGGGGAAAAAGTAAGCACAACTTGTAAAAAGAAATAGAAGTGAAATTCACATTTAATCTGATTTACTGTCATCTTCATAGATTATATTTTCCTTTCTCTCTTGCTGCTTCACTCCCACTCATTCTCTGTAAATTTTTTTAGTCTGAGATATTTTCTGTGTTGATTGTATTTCATTGGCTGCCAATTCAGTCTTCTGTTTCTGGCACTTACATTTGTATTTAGCAACATGATGAAAATTAATATCATAATTATACCATTCAAGCAAATCACATGAATTAAATCTATGTCTAGCCAGCCCAAAATATCTTTGGTTGTCATTGGAGAGTGGGGTTTTTTTCCTCCTCAAGTAGCATCACAAGTCAAAATATTGCTCCTGTGCAGTTATGTTCAATGGACAATTACTCTGTAAAGGAAGAGCAACACTCAAACCATTCTCCTTTTAAATACATCCTTTAACTTTCCCATTATGTTATTTCACATGAAATATTTACTCTTAATTCCTTGAAGCTCCTACAGAAAAATGTGACCCTGTTAATTCTGAACAAGATTCTAACCAAAACAAGCTGGCAAACCTATGTACCCCTCTCTTATCTGCCGAGACACCATCAGCAAAGGTGCACAGGGCTAAAGAAAGGCTAAAGTGAAACATTGTCTTGTACTGGAACTACAGAAAGTAGTAATGTGGTAGGTCCTTATGCGTGGCTACACTAGAAAGAGTACATACAGCTTCCTTTGTACTTGCCCAGTTCTGGTACCATTTTGCCCAAACCTTAATGTCCTTGTGTTCCACCTCCATAGGAAGGTCTCATATTTCCTTAAAAGGTCTGCATTGCTCCATAGCTTTTATACTGATGTGTCATTGTCTAGACTTCAACTTTGCTGTTAAAAACTGTTAAATAAATAAATACATATATCATAAAAAAAAGGGGGGGGGGGAAGAGAAAGGAAGGAAGGGACGAAAGCTTTACTTGAGGGCTTCAAAGGAAGCAAACTGATTGCAAGAGCAAATGATTTGTACGACTTAAAAAGAAATACACATTCTGCAGTAGACTCCCTTTAAAGCAGGTATTTGAGAATTGTTGGCCATGCAAATTTTAAGTAGAATGAGCTTCAGATAAATTGATGACACACTGATAGTATTTTTCCCAGACTGGCCATTTGATATCAAACAATTCTATGGTTACCCCACCAAAGTCATTTATCACTCAAAGCCTCTAAGGTCAGACTTCCTAATGGCTTGGGCAACTGCTTTGGAAAGTCTCACATTTTTTCCTATCAGAGAAATTACTCTCTTCGTTATGGCCAGGGTGCTTGAGAGCTCAGCTGCTTGTCCCATGTACCTTTTTAATTGCAAGTAGTAACAATTTTCTGGTTCATTAAATTAAATGAAACAATGTAATTGTTTTACTGGAGAATATCAGGTTAAATTTATGTACGTGTATTGTCAAGACATGTTATTATCAAGATCTGAGCCGACTTCTGTCCAGGCTATTTCCACTTTTCAATTTAATGTAAGTGATTTGGACATTGATTTAATTGCTATAGTACAAAACCCTTTTATTTCAGAGGGGCTTAGCTGGGTGGAAGTTAAACCTCTACGAGTTCAGACAAATCATAATAAACCTTTCTTCCTAGTAAAGGAACATCAACTGAACTGGCTTTCATACCACCCTAATTATAATATATAATGTCAGTTTATTTGTAGGTAAGGTAACTGCAAAAAGCCATGTCTGTTTCTCCTCATATATAATTAAGGGAATAACATGTATTAGATAATAACGTGGGTTAGCTCAAGCCAGATGTGAGTACTTGGGAAAAAGGATCTTTTTCTCAGCTCAAAAATTAATCCATGTAAATCTACAGAGCATGAAATTTTAGGAATAAGAAGGATCTCAGGAGGTCATCCAATTCATCCCCTGCTCAGAGGCACACACGCAAGCTCCAAAGGATGCTCATCTACCCAACTCTCTAAGGCATTTGTGGAGGATAATGTTGACCTCCCCAGGCAATGTGTTAGTGCTTTCTGCTCCTCAGGGCTGCAAACCCATGGCTGTGCATGTAGCCTGAACCTCACCTGTTCTGCTTCAAGACTCTTACTTCCTCTGCTCTCTGCTGCAGAGGTAGGCCATAGCCCTTGAAGGTGGTTAGTCAGTTCTCTATTTCACTTGCTGCAGCTGAGCCAGCCTTTCCTTGCAGACCATGTTTTCTGAAGTTCTGAGCTCTCTTCTCTGTTGGGCCCAAATCTTTCCCAAAGAGCAGCAATCAAAACCAGGCACAGCACTCCTGCCAAGTTGTGAGCAAAGCAGCAGCAGTATTTCAGATGTCTTCTCCTTCTACCTTCCATCTCATCAACAGCACAACACTACTGTCTTGCGTCCTGTCTGATCTCTGGATTGTTTGCCATAGGTTTAGGTGCTACCCCAATACCATGTTCTTTCATGCCTCTAATAGAGATTTCTTGCTGGAAACAACACCATGATCACATCCTGTCAGAATACTTCTTGCATCCTGCAGGTGTAAAAGGAAAATGGGAGATTTCCTACCTGGAGCTTACATGCTGACGAACAGCAACCTAATCACACTGCACCTTTCACAGGCAGAAGCTGGAACTGTCATGGAAGGTAGAGCCAAAAAGCAGTGTGTATGGAGGTGTGAAAAGCTGCATAAACAACCTCCTGCCTTTAAGGTGGCAAGATATATATGTACCCACAGAGAATATACACACATCAAGCACACACACTGAAAGATTTGTTCATTGACTTCCAGAAACAAAACCTATAAACAATGCCTAGATTTATATCAGATAAGGGATTTTCTTCAGATATAAGCTGTCCAGATGCGTACAAAAATATGGCTATTCTACTTCAAGAGGAGTAAAAGTGTGATTACATTTGATAGCAACCTCCCCCAAGACAAGAAGGTAAAGAACCAGACACTACTCCATGATATTTAACTCAGGAAGACCATGAATCCCAAGTGTAGAAGCACAGGGGAGATACCTCAGCCCATCAGCCATGTGATTTACTGCGATAAAACATAGTAACTCTTAAAGCACGATTCAAGAGGTTAAGTCCTGGGGGTCAGTCTTGTTGCCCCTCACCATAAATAAATATCATTGCAGAGTGATCCAAGCCCTAATGATGAAAAGTTGCATGAGAGCAATACATTGCTACAGTGTATGCTGAAATAATATATTATTATATTTTATTTTTTATATTTCTTGTTTATTTTCACTGGGGAATCATTATAATCTGTCTCCTCAATCTATTGGAGCTATTTCCTGACATTTTTTGTTGGTAGACATTCTACTCTATGCTCCTTCCTTATTTCTCCCTGCCTACATTACCTTCTTTTACCTACCCAATCTCTTGCCTTTCCCTTCTTTCTCTGAGCCCCTCTTCTTCTGCAGGGGCAATAGGGAAATAGCCTGAAGATGCCAAAATCTTCCTGGGCTCTTAGCTGGCCCCCAGATGTGCTTTGCTGCTAGTTGTGGAGATAGCCAAAACCAGCAATGGTATCAGAAACACAAGAGCATTGCACCTTCAACAGATACTGCTCTGACACCACAACAGAAATAGTGTGAATGCATTATTGCTAAGATTCATTCCCTTCATGTGGCCTCAGGGTAAGTTTACCTGTTAGAATCATCGAATGTTAAGGCTTGGAAGGGACCTCTGGAGATTAAGTCCAATCCCCACCCCACCCCACCCCACCCCGCCAGACCAGGATCACCTAGGGCAGGCCACACAGGAACAGAGCTAGGAGGGTCTTGAAAGTCTCCAGAGAAGGAGATTTGGTTGATGTATGTAAAATTAAAGTGACAATTTAAACACTTGTTTGCAATTTTCTGGCATGAAGAAGAGACCCCTCCAGAGCAGCGTACTCTGATCACACAGCACAGAGAACTTTTAACTGCCAGAGTAAACTGGTAACAAAGCATGCGGTGTGCAGTGCAAGGCCCTGGGGGAGAGAGAGGTGGGAGATTATGACCATTTAATAAGAAGCACTTCTTCCATTTCACCTTCTCTCAGCCATTTCCACTCACGCAAATGTCATCAACCCTTGGACTGAGTATAAATGGATCATCAATTTCAATGAAAGCTTGAAAACTGAATTACATCTCTGCAATGCAGAGAGCTCTGCTGTACTGCAAGAAGTGTGAACCCAACCTGCAATTTCTAATCTTAAATGCAGCAGCCTCCTCTTCTCCACACCGAGGATTGCCTGTGCTTTTGCTGACCTCTGGTTAACTAAACTGTCCAGAGACAGGGCAGGGAAAGAAGAAAGGATGAAGCACAGCCTGGGGCAGGAGTGCAGGAAGAGCAGGTGCCACACGGCCACAGAGAGGACACAATCTGGGCAGAGAAGGGAGGTAGGAAGAGGAAGGGTTGCTGTCTGCCAAGGGCATTTCCTTTCAGAGTGTACTGCAGGAGATTTTTTTTTCAAAATTTACCAGGCTCAGTTGCACTCCTCCAAAATTGAAGAGCTCTTCAGGGTGAATATTCCCCTCACAGGATTATAATTCCTCTGCTGTTTCCAAAAATCTCACAAGGTTTGCAGGCAAAGGTTTTCCCTGATTGACGCATTATAGACATCTGATTTTAAGGAAATGAAACCAAAGCTGAAAGCACCTGAGCTCCTCTCCTACCTAGAATTTAATGAAATATTTCCGTACACAGTGATGGAAATGCTTTTGCAACAAAAATGTGTATCTTTTAATGTGAATGTGCACATTTGATAAAAATCTGCAAGTCAAATGAATTGTGACTCCTGTTTCCGAAGACGAAATCAACAATTTCAAACTCCAGCTTCTACTCAGCTGTTTGCCCATTGACTGATACACAGCAAATTATTATCCAAGATTGTTAACTCCAGCTATATCAGTGCAGACTAAGGCCTGGTTCCCAGGCAATGCATTCATCACATGGGTAAAATGACAACAGACCCAGCACTGCACACAAATCTGCCTTCAGCCCATTCTTCGTCACACCATACTCACAAGTGTGGCATTTTGATGCCTGAGGGTGGCACTTCGATGCCTGAGGCGAGTCCTGCTTCTCCCACCAGCTCCCAGTACAACCTTGGCACATTTCTTCTCACCTCTCTCAGTTACTACAACTTTGAAGAGAAGAAATGATACCAACTGATTTTGTTACTCGAAGGATTCCAGTGCAAAGTGTTACCTGATGGGGTCATTTTTACTGATGAGGAGCAGCAGCCCAGCTTGCTCTCATACCAGGCAGGGTTTATACAGCTCACTGCTCAAAATCCTGGGAAGAAAGCAAACCTGTGCATGGAAGGAAGAGCCCCAGAGTCCTTTCCTGCCACTGGAAACCTTCATGACTTGTCATAAGTAATGTAACAACCCAAGTTTAAAAATTTAAGCTACTGTGTCAGCCTACATCTCTAAATCCAGCTCTTCCCCCTGCAGCATGCTGCTGACCAGGCCCCCAGCAGCACTGGGGCTCCCCAAGATGACAGGGTATGTGGGGGGCTCTGGGGACAGCCCCAGCTCAGCAGTGTCCAGAGCTGGAGCCAGGTCCTGCTGCAGCACTGCTGGGCAGGGGATGGTGGCCCTCCAAGGGCTGAATTGGGCCCCTGAGCAGGGTGGGGTGGAAGCCATACAGGGATTAAGACCTGTAAGACCCTCAGGTTTCTTTTCCAAGGAAATTTTAATTTCAGCTAAACATTCCACTTGCAGGAGATGAGAGCCACAGTTAGCTTCACATCACTCACTGGAGGACTTCTGCTCTCACTTAGCACCTTTCATATGTGAGTATGAGAGTTCACAAACTAGAAAGTTAATAAGGGGGGGAACCACTACACAAACACAACAAAAAAACAAAACAAAGAAAAAATCCAAAACAAAACACCACACAAATTAAAAAAACACCACCAAAAAAACCCCCCTCACAACCAAAAACCCAAAACCCTGCTCTGAAAACAAGCTCCTAGTGGGGAAAAAGCCAAAAAAAGAGGAAACAGACAAAGGCAACAGTGGGATGTCATTCCAGAAGATCCATTGATTCATTCCTAAAGCACTAAGCTGGTTGGGATTCCAACATGAAGCCAACATCTCCCTCTAAGTTAATTGCTGCCCACTTTCCATATTGAGCTGACTGACTTAACAGGCACTATGCATCTCTGAATACTGATGGTTGGAGGAAGCTGTGGGAAGCAGCAAGCAGCAGCAGCACCTGCAGATGCTCTTCCTTAGTCCGCTGCTTTCTGCAGCATTGGGCATGCCCTGAATGCTGCCCCGTCACCTGCAAGTCTGACACTGGCCTAGCTTCACCGCTCCATGTACAGCAGTGCCTGGAGAAGTGGTCTCTTACCACTAGCAGATGCTACCATTCCTTTCTAACAAAGGGAGGATACCACCTGATTTGGTCACAATATTGATGTGGAGGTTCTAAATCCAAACTCTGGGGTTCTTCTGAGGGCTGCAGATGGGTGCAGGGATATTTTCCTCATCAAAGTGAGAAAACTCATGGGTCAAGCTAGACAAGGAGAGAAAAAGACAAAACGAAACAAAACCAAAGAACAATTGCTGCAAAAGGCAGTTGCTCACCACCAGCCAAGGCCAGGCCCTGAGCAACTGCAAGCCCTGGCAAATCACCCCCCAGGCTTACTGCTGGACATGGCCCTGTATGGTATGGGATATCCCTCTGGTCTGGGCCAACTGTCCCAGCTGACCCTTGCCCACCTCCAGCATACTCACTTGGATGGGGCCAGCATGATAAACAGAAAGCCTTGACTCTGTGCTATCACCATTCAGTAATAGCTAAAACATCCACCCGTTGTTTTGGTCACAAATCCAAACACAGTGCCATACTATGAAGAAAACTAACTCTTCTCCCAGCCAAAACCAGTACAAGCCAGTTGCATTAGCTCCTATCTCCATACAGCTAATCTCAGAGTAAATTCCTGAGGAAGCAATGTTTGTTTGAGCCAAAAATACCTCAAATGGTACCATTTATCTCCCTGAATTCAGAAGAACCATTCAAGGGAACAGCAGGGTATCTGGCCTTAACTGCTCCCTTTCTGGAGAAACTTCAAAGGTGCTTGCTCAGTCAAAACTGGGTGTTATTATGTCATGACTAAGGGGGTAAAAGTCATTAACAAGGTACCCCTGTATGATTTTCAGCCATTCTGAACGCAGAAAGGAACATAAATCAACTTAAGTTGTAGGCACACAGCTCCTCAAAGGTGTTTTGTGTGCTAACGACTTAAGTTTTAAACTCAAGTTTGAGTATCCCCTTCCTTACATACTCTAATTCCCTGAAGTTTGTTCTATGTTTATACAATCCTTTTTTTTCCTCTGAGAAATATGAGTTCTGGTGTTCCAAATGACAATAGATTTGCACACACACTTTTTTCCTTTTTTTTTGACACTGGAAAAAAAGAAAATAACAAATCATAGCAATTTAAGTGTACAACTTTGTACAGGTTAGATTTATCTAGCTGGACTAATTAAGAAAAGCTAAATCCTAATTAGTAACAATCAAACTATTTTGCATTTCTGGAATAATAGTTAGAGAATTAAAATTTCTAGATGAGAAAGCTCCTCCTCTCTGTCTAATGAAAACACACTAGAAGAAATTGGACACCAAGTAACTAGAAATTAAAACATGGCATTAATACTTCCATAGAAGCTACCAAAAAACCCTGAAACAAAGCAATCAAGAACATCTACTTAAATGTGCTACTTCAGAGATATTTCCACGCTGAATACTTCGGCTGAAAACAGCTCCTTGTGCCAGATTCAAGACCTTCTGAAGTTATTAATATTCTGCCATCAGCTTCAAAGAGTACAAGATTTGCCTTGCAAAATAATCGAGAGAGCTGCAACTATTTACAGAAGACTTAATTTATGGCAGCTTTGGTTGCAATAGCTACAGAATTTAGAAAGACAATTAACTCTATGAGTGAAGTGTTCTGGTAAGCACTAAATTATAACACTTTAATTATATTTAACTCTCTTAGTTTTAAATAATCGGGTTGTAAAGTTCTACACAAGAAATGTTCCTCTGAGGAGAATGGGGGTGGCACATCTTTAATATGTGTCCAGCACACACAGTTAACTATTATACATAGAAAAAGGCAACACATTTTATAAAGAAATTTATTGTGCAAGAATGATTTTCATGCTCATTTACAATGAAATAATTAATTTTAACAAATAATGCCATTGCTTAATTTCAACACTAAGCATAATATTTACATTCAAGTTTACATGCTTGTTCAAGTTCCATGTATGGTATTGTCAGAATTAAGTAAGAATGCATCTTCAAACCAAAGTCTGCATTTTTTTCATTAAGTGACCACTGCCTTTCAGACATCTACTGGAAATGACAAATTTCCTCTCTTTACAGTACCCTTATTTCCCAGCTCCTGTACTGGAAAATAAACAAACAACCACCTAAACTCAAAACAACAAAAACACCAAAACCAACTTGGAGAAATCAGCACCACAAACATAGATCAAACTCCAATTAGCCAGGCATTTCCACCTTGTTAAAGGGGATGGATGCTGGTGTAACTCTGTATAGCTGACTTTTAGAGGACTGTTTATGTCATCCTTGCAAGAGGATGACACCTGGAAAAAAAAGAAAAAGAGCCTCAGGACAATTTTTTCATAATCTTATATAAAAAAGTTTTGTCAATACTGAAGTGAGTATATTAGAACAACATCAAACACACTTCAGAATTTTTTAGTTTTCCACTGTTTGGGTTTTTTTCCTAAACCACAGGGATGACTGGGAACAGAGCAACATGGTCTGGCACCTTTCTAAAACCAGAACCAGAAAACAAAAATCCCTGAAGCACACACCCAAAACATATGCTGAGTAGTAATGGTTATTTTAAAAAAATAAGTCAGCAGTTCACAAAGAGTTAAAAAATACTTCTAATGCACAGAAAGTCAAACTGAGACTTTCTGGCGCTGCTTCTTCCTCTTCACATTCTAAGGTAAGTTCAGACTTCAGTCTGCATTTTCTTAGCCCGAGCACAAATCTCTTGCTCCTTTGGGAAAGGCTGGGTACTACAGGCTTCTCACCTCCCACCCACCCCAACCCCAC
>JANIJG010007165.1:22271-102750 GCA_024611175.1 Megaceryle torquata
CCCCACCCCCCCCAACCCCACTTTTTTTTTTTTTTTTTTTTAACTGAGCTGAGAAGCAGCTAATACAATACGCAAACTCAGAAATAGTTCTGAATTACAATTTATCATGAACCTGTCAGATGAAAAATAGGGAACAGAATTTTTGTTTACCTTCACAGTTCCAGGTGATGCCTACTGTATTAATCCATACTCTCCTATCAGTGCTTCACCTACTGACCAGGTTTCCAAGGGGTTGTTAATGCTAACAAAAGAATCAAGAGCATACCTGCCAATATGCTGCCCTGACTATTTCAGAAAGTTAAAGGACAAAGCATAGCGATTGTCTTGGATTTTGGCTATTCATGTTATGGGCAAGATACTGATTTTGAAGATGCAAACCTAAACACTCCCACATTTTAAATAATCTTTTTATTTGGCAGATACTATTTCACTTTTTCCATCTTCATGTTGTGACATCTCCTCCAGAACTTGTGGGTTGAGAAACAACCGTCGAAGGTTGTACTGGTAACATTTCTAACTCAGATTCACGTACAAAGATGACTGCATCGCCACTGACATTTATTAAACACTGGGCCTAAAAAACAAAAATACAATAGGCAGTTACTAAACATTAAATAACAACACTTAACATTTACTTGTTATCTGAAAGATATAAGTATGCAGATAACAGAGAAGTCAATAGATCTGGAAAAGGACAAATGATTAGAATTTCTAAGCGAGGCCATCTCTGACATTTTATATCCGCTCACTTGTGTGCTATCAAACATGCAGACAGATTCTGCTAAGACAACCACAAACAAAATATCTGGGTAGCTGCACTTGCTTTCACTACTGTTTTCAACATATTTCATGTAGCAATTCTGCTAGTGATCCTTGCTAATAAAGTTTTGTCCCTTTATGTCCAAATTGCAGCATTTTGTATCAGCAACTCCAGGTATTTTTACATAGTTTTGGGACGAAAACCCTAACACTGCAACATCAGAAAAGCTCAGTATGTTCAGCACTACTGTTCAGCTGTTTCCAGCAATTTACTTCATATTAGTAAAACTCAGTATTCTTACCCATTTGGGTATTTATGAAGCATATTTGTAACTGCATTAACTCATGTGTTCAAGAACACTCTTGGCTTCCTTAAAACTTCTGGAGAGATCCAGAATTGTTATGCAGACACAGCTCTACAAGGTTGGTGTTTTTTAAATGTAGAAAATATATATGAGTATATGTATAGCTATACTAGCTATTAACAATAGCACTGTTATTTCATATCATAATTACCTGATTTTTGTTTGGATTCTCCATGAAAACACACTGCTTCATTATGTATGAGACAACTGCATTCCCCCCTAAAGCTGCAACATGAGCTCTCACCATTGCAAATACTTCAGCAATAAAAGCGTGGAGAAAACCACTGACACCACCCTCCTAAAATGGGGGGGAAAAAAATAAATTTACATTTTATGTCAGGTAGGTATAGATACAAGATGCAGAGTATTTTTTTTTACATTATTATAGGCTGAACATTTCAGTGAATCCTAAATGGTATATTGTACAGAATTTGGAAGCTATTCACTGTTTAATGGGTCACATTTAAAAATCAGACCAATGGAATTTACTGTTTGAGAAGAATCACAAGTAGGTTATTCATTTGCAACCAATATTCTTTGCAGTCAGTATACTGCACATACTCATACTTTCCAGACATTCTTTTACACCTCTGCAGGAACATTTAATATTCCAATAACCATTGAATAATGACTTTTCCTCTTCACTAGGAAGGACACTTCCTTTTTCTTTTGTAACTGGGGAGCACATACAGAATAATTTTGACTGAGAATTGAAAAAATATTTAGACTTCTTTGAAATTACTGGTCACTAGTGGCCACTACCTTTAGTCAACTGCAACTTCACGTATGCTGTCACTACTTCTCAATGATCCCACAAAATACAAAGCAAGCAAGGGACAGTGCAGAGACTTGACAAGCAAGATATACAAACTTTTTTCCCCCTTGAAGCCCAGAAGAACTTCTAGCCATCCCACTTCTTTTTTTTTTTTTTTTTGACTTGGTGTTGCTTGTGGGGTTTATAAGGAAAGAAACCGATAAACAGAGCTCACTACTGGTTCAAAATACCTATAAAATTTCAAAATGAAAGGCAAGACCAATAGACGGCCTGTGTGGGTGTGACTGGGGAAAATGAAAGAGGCAGGCAGAAGAAAAGGCCTGCTAAGCAGAACTTCAACAAATACGGGCTGCCCTCAGTACTACTGGAAGTAGTATAATCTACCCTGAACAGACTCATAAGGTCATAAGAAAACATATCTTGGATAAAAATTAATTAAAACCACACTGACAGTATCACAGAAACTGTATAACTGTCCCAGCTTCATGGAGGAGTTGAACCAAATACCTGAGCAACCTACCTCTGCTGATATCTGCTATCATAGTTACCAAAGCTTGCTTATCACCTATTTAATTTGTATCTACAGAAGCTGCACTTGGTACAAAAATGTCATGTAACCATTTCCCTGGTTATACCATATATCACCTTTTGACAGTGCTGTCCTCCTCACAGAGATATCTCAAGTTAAAGGAGGCTGTAACTTGCAAGATCAAACTAGAGAAACTCTGACCAGACAAACATCTTGAGAGCTCACAACTCATTACTTTGAAGGCCAATCTTATGAACATCTGCTCTACAATTTTATCAGTGTGCAGCTAGCAAGCAGCAGCAGCATACTCCAGCACTGACAAACTAGGCAAGAGATACATTCTATTTCTGTGGCCAGAAATTGTAGCAGAAAGATGCAGCTGCTTCCCACGGGACATGAAAATGAAAAGGATTAAGTCTTGCACTTTCATGTGTTCAGAGGACTGTCTGTTGTCGAGATCCAGACTGGAGATCGTTGTTTGAGCATCACTAGCTACACCTTATAAGCTGGCTGTATGGTCATATACTCTATGGTATGCTTTCTAGACATTTATCACACAGAGCTGTGTTACTGAGAATGCAGAGAATACAGCATTAAAAAAATCAGCACAATAGTTGAGATGGGAAACCTTGTGTATGGATTTTAGATTTGTTTTGTTTTGTTAATACACTGTGAGAATTTATCACTGAACTTGCTATGTGAGAGAAGAATGGATTTATTTTTTTAGCATTTAAATTAATCTCAGGTTTGGGTTCAAATAATCCTACCTATCACTGTTGGTCAAAGATCCCTTTTTTGCATATAGTTCTGTCTAAGAACTCCTTGGTACAGTATCATACCCAAATTCAACGGCAATGACAATGGCTAAGTAACCCTATAAACCACAGCAGCTGTATATGGTCTATAACAAGAGCACTGCAATGTGACTTACCCCTCATTCACCACCTAACCTCAAGTGACAAAACCTCTATTCACTTGCTGTGCCACACCTCAGCTCAAACCTTTTCAGATATTTACCTTTATTTATTGCAATTAACAGAAAGTGCTAATCCCTGACGTACAGCTCACCTCACGCAAAGAAGTGGTTTCTCGTATAAAAAACATGTTGATTATCCCAAGATATTTGGTTATTTTTGCCCCAGGCAGAAAAGAAAGAGGTGTCATCTTAACAACCGAGACGGTAGAATTGGCGCATGATGGAACAGAACGGTGCCGTAAGTATCCCTCAGCCAATGGACTTGCTTTATCAAGTGAAGCAGCTAAAAAGATGGAGGGGGGGGAAGAAAAAAAAGAGAGAAAGTAACTATCAAGTAAGATTGATTACTATTTCTCAAAACACAAAAACTCTTCTTTATGGTTTCCAAATAGCTTGGTGACAACATTCAGCTGCCTGTGATGCTCAGCCATATCACGTGAGAAAGGAAATTATCATGCAATGCATGCAAAAGGAGACAAAAAGCTGAAATGGAATTTATTTGGAAGAGTGGCATTCCTGCAAAGGAAAACATTGAGGCGAGTAGCTGCACATACAACAATCAGTTATAAAGTGAGGGTAAAGAAAAAAGTGCCAACGTTTTAAAATACATATTCTGCTGGAGGAACAAATTATAGGAGTGTGAAAGTTGTCGTATTTCCCCAGTGCAGCATTTTCCATTAAAACAGATATTAATCTTTGCTAATTTAAGCAAGATAGTCAGACCTGTGGCCAAAGAACTGCTGAAAAATAACTCACCACTTGCTAATTTAGTGACCATTGCCTTGACTGTCACCTTGGTGATTGCTTCCTGTTTCTCACCAAAAATTTTCCAAGATCATACATACACCTACATCCATGCAGTGTATGTTATATAATTAGTAGGCGTACACATTTATCAATAACTAGTTTTTACTAAGTGAAGAGAAATACTGTATTTTGCTTTTTATGACACTGGTTCACAAACCCTACGTTAGCTTACAAAGACATTGACAACGTCAGCAGTTTTCACACTCATGTATTCATTCTATATGTGATCTGCAATACTACTGCTGGGCAGGAAACTCCACTATTCACCACTGGGAAATCAGAGATATGTCTCAGATTATCATAACGTGGTAGAAACAGCCGCCTACTTGTCTTAATTGATCCGCGCCTTATGGTCTGAGCTTTCAGTTTAATGAGCTCTATCCAGCTGTTGCATCTGTCTGCAAAGGAACTGTAATCAATTGACGTTGCTGAAAACACAGACAGAAAAACAAAAGAAAAAAAAAACAAAGAAAAAAATATGGATGATGTCTCTTGCTCATCTCAATGCTCCTTTTGAGGAAGCAGTTATCTGTGTCTGAGAGAGAACAAACATCCCTTTCCAGGTCTGTTTAAAGGAAAAGTTACAGTCTAGGTCTGGACAAGTCCAAACCATTGTACCGATTTCTGGTGATGTCCCAGCTGTGAACCAACTGCCTGACTGGGACTTCATCACTGAAAAAATATGCAAATACAGTCATTAACGACTTATGTTAGATTTATTTATTATTTTCTTTTAATCTCATTTTAGGTATATAAAGTTCTGGCTTCTTTAACTTTATTTAAGCCTTGTTTAATTTTAACTTTTATTGCTATTCTTTTCCTCACAAAGACATGCTGACCACAATTTAAACTTCCTAACTGCCTTTATCAACATCCAACCTACAGACTGAAAAAAAGCTTTGGTGATGAGGGTAAGAGTCACAAGCTGAAACAACACCTCAGTTTTAAATACAAATGAATTTTCGTTACAGAACACTATCCTTCTTCCCCCAGCATCCCCCCTCTGATACCTCCCCCTCTCCATCATTACAATAAGAAATTCAGTTGTTTCTGCTATGACTTTTGGTATTAGTGGCAGGGGTGTTTGCGTATCTTTAAAATAAAATAAAAGTTTTGCAAACACCGTTTCTTCGTTACCCTGAAGAAACGGAAGGAACACATGCTAACTTCAAATTAAGACAAGCAAAAAAAGCTCTCTCTCAGGGAACTAATTTTGTCAGATAAAGTGGTATTGATATATCTGACAAAGAAGAACATTCTTTATTAACAAATCTGACTTTTGTAATTAAAAAATCACATCAAAATATTATGGTATCATTAAGCCACACCAGAGCATGCATTCTCAGTTAACTAGTAAACACTTCCTGGATTAAGGGACATCCAAAAAGAGTATACCAATATCCCAAGAATGCTCATTCTGTTCTGGCATATGGCTAAATTAAGTAAACTCACCTCTTTGAGCAGCAGGGATACCTGTGTGGGAACTTGCACCCTCCAGGACTTCTAATAGGATAAAATGAATTCTATTCAGATAATATACAAGCAGAGTCATGTAGTACAAGACATCAGCCTTCTTCATATTGAAACAATTTTTTGAGTAAAGTATGAGGAAAAAAATATCTTCCATATATAGTATACAATGTACTTCGATAGCACACAATAAATTGGTATAAATAATTAACTTTACTGAGTCTGTCTTGCACATTATAACATAGGCATTTACTGAAGGTCATCACTTTATAAGATTGTATACACGTATTTTTAAAATAACAACCTTACTGAAAAGCATGTAGGAAAATTATTAATATATTAAATAAGCTGCTATGTAAATGCAACTACAACAAGACCTTGAGTCTACGTGTGAAGAAATGACAGATGAAATAATTATCTAGTTGAAAGCCTCTAAAGTGATGTACTGTACAACATGGAATGTGAAGAACATCAGGAAAAGTGATATATGTGAACAGGCTACCCTCTACTGGTCAGTGCCCATGGTACAAGTAGCACAGTCTAGTAACAGCAAAAAAACCACCAGTCAGAAATTTCTGGTTATTGCCTCTTTTTGAAAATGAAAGGTTAATAATATCATAATGCAACCAACTAAAAAGTTAAGCACACATAAATGCTTAACAGTAAGCCCAAAAGAGTGTGATTGCTGAAATGAAACTGACCCCTGAAAACACAAGTAAATGGGATATGCACCCTACTTGAGACAACTTATGTAATGGGCAAAAGCAGGGGCTCATTAACAATTTAGTAAAACAACATTTGCAGTAATTCAGAGATACTAAATTTCCGATCATTAGCCATTTTGGTGGGTAGATAATCCAACAGTGGAGAAGGAAGTAAAGACAAATGATTTCAATAAATGATGACCTAACTTTAATACACAGAAGAACTGACACACCATTCTTGAAATACAGCTCTATCTCAGGTAAAATAAAGCAGCTGTTTAACAGCTAAAACATGCTGCACTGTACAAACTGTTTACTATGTGAGTTTGGGCTCCTTTATGTAAAATTTTGCTGAGCTGAGCAACCAGTGTTTGCTAGACAAAGTATTTTCCATTATGAAAACTAGGAGATTCATTATTTGAGGCTAACAATACATGGAGTTATTTTACATAGGCCATTTGCAGAAGTAAAGCAGTTTGAGACAAGCCTAATTATCACGTAATTTATAATTCTTTAAGTTGAATGACACCTGGCACTCAGTGATTTGCAGCATTTTCAATACTCTAATTGCAAAGATAAAATAACTACAGGAAATCTACAAAAGAATATATACAGAACAATTATCCAACCCGTCTTGTGACTTTAGGATTAAACACATCCCTTATGCTTAGGTAGCAAATGAGTATTTTAAGGATGTGAAAGTACAATTATTTTAAAGCTACTGCAACAATGAAAGAGTACAACTCAAAACCAGTGAAAAAGAATACAGCATTCTTCCATTTAACTGACCTTTAGCTGGTGAGAATGGTTGAGAAGCAAGGGGATCAGAGCAAAGTTCCAGTGGAAATTGTAGCTGTTCTTCATTGTCTGTAGATGCTACAAAGAAAACACATCCAAATGATAATTAGCCCTCAAAATAAGATTTGCCAGTAATAATAAGCATTAGTGATTCAATATAGTAATGAATCAGTAATGAAACAGATTTTTTTCAGTATATGCATGTTGCAATGCAGTTCTGTCTTAACAGGTGTCTGACAATAAATTCAGTTGCAAAACTGAACAGAACCTGTGTTCCACAGAGTATATTCAGGAGAATAATAAAAAAAAAAGTCAATTCATGCATTTTAGATTTGATTCTGCAATTGGGTCTGAGTTAACTATACATTACAACAAAAAGAAACATTTATTTCCCATAAAAGAAAATAAACAATTTACTGTAACTGTTGAAGAAGGTATAACTAAGGCTTTTTAAAACATATGGCTCTGTTCTACCACCTAATTCCATTCTTCAGAATGGAGAATCTTCCAAGATATATCTAAATTCCAATACCCAGATGGCTTACATATATTTCTAGCGTAAGATAGTGCTTCATTAGCAAGATGACATATGTGGATTGCAACAGTCTCTTCTATTCCCTCCATAATACTGTATGCTTCACCAATCTCCAGAAATATTACTGACCTACTTAATCATTTTGGGGTGTTTTTCTGAAGTATTATGAATAATTTATTTGCTGCCTCCTTGAAGTAAAGACAAAGTTTGCTACTTAAAAGAACAAGTCTTCTCTAAGATTTACACTACATTTTTAAATACAATGGAAATGTCATTGACTGTAGCACTAATTCTACACAAAAAAAAAAAATATATTAAAAGAAAGATGGTACCTGGAATAAGGAAATAGCAACAATGTTTTCATGTTACTGTAAATCTGTTGATTATGTAAAGCAAATACCTAATAATTGATATGCAAGTCATCCTGACAGAGGTCACGTATATGTACTCTAAAAAAAAAATCTTATGATTTTATAGAACTTCCCTGTAAAAATGTGTGTATGTAACTGAAATTAAAATGTAGATTCATTAGGTACTGGGAAAATATGTTAAAAAAAAAAAAAAAAAGAGGGTGGGGGAAGAAAATACTATCTCCTATCTTTACATGGCTCACAACATTTACCTCTTTGCTGTGATTTTTCCGTAGGGGCTTTGGTGGCTTGTAATGCTTGGTTTTTGTCAAAAGTAATGGCAACAGCTGTGACTGCAATCTGCAAATCAGAAATATGACACATTAGGCTACTTAATCCCTTGTGCAATCTGCAAAAATAATTTTGCAAACAGGCCAGCTTTTTAATATATAGAGAAATAATAATAGAGAAAAAAAAATAATTTAAGCAGACATATTAAAAACCCTCCACAGCAGTGCATAGATGATAATACTAAAGTATGTTGCTCAAACATACACCTGACATAGTTTGTCCCACATTTATGGTTTTGTTCACCAGTTCTTTCCTTCCTTCTTGGTGAACTGACATAAAGAAGAACCATAAAAGCTTATTATCCTTGTATTTGTAAGAGAGAATGAGGTGTTCAATTGAACATAAAAATTATGCCATACTTATAAACATTTTCTTTAAAAAATAATTAAGTATATCACAACATCCTGAAACAGCAAGAAAAAAAAACCCAGAGACAACAGTGACAGCATACTTAGAAAACTAGTGTACTATATTCTCGTAGTACATGCGGTAACACCTTTTATTGGATAGCCAGGGCTTTCAGTTTCCTAACTAAAAAGACACACACTATTGAAATGCACTGTGCTCATGAAGTGCCATGTGTCCTGTGATTCTCAAAACTGGTGAACTCAATAGGTCATCCTTTTTATTCACCAAACATTATGGCTTTAAGTTTTACTTCATAATTCACCAGACACACCAGTAAATCAAATCTTAGCCTAGTTTAATTGACACTTACTGCTCAGTGTAAAGACCAGAAGTGGCACGTGTACCTGCTGTAAGTCAAAAGAAGCCATTTCCTTACCTGAACTAATTCATCCTCTGGTAAAGCAACTGTAAAATTTACATGACAAAGGCAGCAGGGAACCATAGATCGTAGTTTAAAATACAAGCTCTGTTGAAAACAAGACATTACTTGTGTTACTCAAAAAAGATATACAGTTTATTTCAGAGACATTAAGGATCAAGACTCTTTTCATAGTAGAAATCATCTAATCATATTAATTTTTCCTTGAAGAAAAATTACAGGTGTGAAAAGTCAGGATAGAATGCAATCTACTGTATTTGTATTTGTTTCTAGAATACACTACCAGTCAAAGTACTCATTCAGATCCAAAAAGCTTTGGAAATCCTTAATATACTGAGAAGGCTGAATCTATCTTTAGAGGAGCTTACAAACTAATTCCAGACACTTTGTAGTCTAATTCCAAAAAGCAGTTATGAAGAAAATGTTGTTTTCAGTATAGTCTGATTTTAATTTGCTTCCATTTTAACAATTCAAAAAAAAAATATTCAAAATAAGATTTTTACCTTCAACAGATTCTCACAGAGATCATTAAAGTTCTTATTAAGTGTTTGATTTGTTAGGTTAATGTTGCTTAATCTGGATACTCTTACTGCTGTGAACATCTGAATTAGAAACAAACACAGGTGTATATTGGAAAAAACAGGATATTATATTAAAAACAAAAATTCATAAAGAAGTCAAATAATGTATAACGTGGTAAGAGGCATGGGGAGAGGGATGGGGATGGAAAGGGGAGAGGGATGGGGATGGAAAGAAAAGGATAAAACTACAGCAACAGGAAGTGCTTACTGTTCATGTAATTTTACAAACAAGGCCCATTTTCTGTGAACTAATATATATGAACATATGAAACAAGTAATTAAGCAAGATATGAAATAGTCTAGCTCTTTTTACTTGCTTCATAAAGGAGTAATTCCATGTGCCACATTTTGTTAATATTGAAAATTCTATTTTATATACTACAGTGCTGGTGCAAACGATATTTTGTGTACAGCAATGTAGACAATAATGGAGTATCATATACTAAGGCAATTGCATCTAACTCAAGAGTATGATGCTAGTGCAGACACTGTTTTCAGTGTCTATTGTGCCAAACAGGTGTTAAAGCTCACTTAAATTTGTTTGAACTCTCTCTATAAAACTTTGTGTTGTAGAAACATGACCAAAACGGTTAAACTTCACTATAAATCGAATTTTGCTCTACTCGCTGGATTGGCTTTATCTAACCCTTACTTATTGTTAACTTACTAATATTATCACATTCAGTATCTCACATTAAGTAACACAGACAACAATTTGTTTCTTTTAAGAGGCTTCACAATCTAGCCAAGCTCTTCAAAATGCCACAAATCCTAAAAGCTCATATTTACTGTAATCATTTTGTATTTCTTCTATTTTTGTACCAGGTTCTCTGTTACATAATAGCACTGCAAAAACCACAAAGAAAAAGGTTCCCATACCCTAATGTTCTTACCAAAATACTACTTTTATTTCTAAGACAAGAGGATCATTAGTGATCTCTAATAAACACATATTTAACTTACTACAGCATATTTCAACACAATGTGGAAAAAAGTTTTCATTTCCTTTGAATAACCTTACTTGAATTTCTGGTGTCCAGTTATTTATACCAGGCATAACTTCTGTGTTGCAACTGTAAAAACCTGTGAAGAAAATATTTTGAGAAATATATGTTGCACACTGAAATAGAAAAATACTTTTAAATAAATATACATGACCTTACTTGACGTTCTGCAAGTATTTTCCCTCATGTGTTTCCAAGTTTTGAACAATAAAACAGAAAAGAGACCAACATGCAAAAAAACAAACACGGCATCTGAAGAATAGGAGATGAGATGGTGGGGTGGGAGGACACAGAAACATAAGCTTTCTGTTATTCATACAACAGTGAAAAAAATAGGATAGGAAGACAATTTACCACTCCTAAAATACTAATCCACTACAGAATTCTTACTGTATTTGTTCAACCCCCCAAAAGGAAGGCCAGAAACATCATCATGTTGAGGAACATGACAGATGCTATAATGCCATGAAAGGCAACAGTGACAGTTGCTTCTCATGGAGACTGGGTACCTCCTGTCACCTGATGCTGAGGCTAATTGCCAAGAGAAGCTCCTCACAGAACAGCTCCTCATGGAACCCACAAAACTAGAAACCCCCAGATTAGTTTGTCCTGAGCAGTGAGAAGCATTCAAAGCTATTTTTTAGCTTAAGATATACTTAAGCATTCTTGTACGAAGGGCAAACACCCCAAATCTACTACTGCTATGCATAATTTCTAGTAGACAAACTGCATAAAAATATGAAGCACCTACTAAAAGAAACTTGAAAAGACCAAAAAAAACCCAGCGTAATGACTAAGCAGAACGAAAAGACAATGTTGAAAACCTAAAGATATAGCTAAATGAGCACAACATAGGCCCTACCAGGGCCTATGCACAAAATAAGCTAGAAAAGAAATTGGGTAGCAGCTTGCTACACGATATTATTAGATTTTCTTTCAGAACAACAAAAGCAAAAATTCTGTTGAAGAGTCAAGTAAAACATAGAAAGAATATGCAGATGACACAACAGCAGAAAAGCAGTTGTATTTCCAGTCTACAGTACTTTTTATGAAAAACCTTGGAGATCACAGGCTGACAAATTTATTTTCAAACCACAGAACAGTTCACCTTATTCACAGGTTAACCTGCCCCTCTCTCTCTCTCTCTCTCTCTCTCTATATATATAGGTCTTTGTGTGTGATTAGCTTTAGATCCTACAGAAATGATTGCATTTATCATAATCAATTGTTTATTCTGCTTATAGGTCCATTAATGCAAATATTATAATAATATTGCTTTTGTTAGTCATATACAACTTAACTATATAATCACACTATTTTTAGCTACACTTGCTTATCTTTGATTAATTGCCTTATAGTAAATAATGTGGTGACCTTGCCATCAATTAAATACCATTTATCTATATTTATTTAGCTAAAGAGGTACACATTTAATAAGTTATATTGCTGCTTTTATCTGAATGAAGTGCATTCCACTCCTTTTTGTGACAGGTAGAGCCTTAGTGAGGGCTCTGTAACAATTAATTAGTTATTTAAAGGGGAAGCATCCTTGTACATTTTCACAGCCCCACGACAGGTGCTTTTTTAGTCACTGGGACTTATTCATTTGCCTAGTACAGATATCTGTGCTGCTGGTCTGAAGAAGTGATTCCAGAGAACGGATTTCATGGATAGACAGAAAAAGACAACACTGCAGAGGAGAGGATACCACTTCCCCGAGTAACAGTCACGGCTCACAAGCTGTAAACAAAAGGCATCTGACTAATACAGTCTACTTTGGACATCAAAAAGTATTTAATAAGATCCTTTCCCAAGGACTCTTTAAGAAACTAATATGTTGAAGGGTAGAATGGAAACCATTCATGGCAATGCAATTATTATAAGATTGAAAAGAGAAAGTCAGAATAAGTGCTCAATTTTCACAGTGGAGACATCTGTTACTCAGGATTGCATGCTTCAAATATTCATAACTTTTGTGTAAGAGAGGATGAAATGACTGCTGATGGCCTTATTTTAGGGTAGTAAAATAACTGCAGTAGGACCTAACAATGGATAATCAATGAGGAATAAAAGACTCAGTGGTAATATAGATAACTATGATAAGGATAGTTCTGAGCTCAACAGTATCCAAAATAATATATCTTGATACCAATTACTAGGCAGGGAACAGATACATGCTCAGAAGAAACATGGGAAACACGCAAAGATAATAGAGGGAGGACACGGACAACCATTGTACAGAGCCATTTTCATATAATAGATAACTACATTAGCCTCTTATCCAGATCAGGAGTTCCACCAAGGAGGATATGACGGTATCTCTATATGACCATAAAGAGCACAAAGAAGACTTACATAAAGCAATGATTCCCTGTACTTCCCACTATAAGAAAAAGGAAACTGTGGCTGATACAAACCAAGCAAAAGCTGGCTCTTACATGGATACAGATCCTGATACAAAATTCTACCAACACTGAAGGTAACCCGTGGGCACCAAATGCAAACAGCCAAATGTGCAGAAAAGTTTGTCAAAAGCTACTGTTTTCAAAGACAGTAACTTTTCTTTCAGGATGCTGCTGAACCTTTAGGATGGTACGCTGGGGGACTGGGGTATCTTTTTTTTCCTCTCCCCTCACTCCTACATTAATGCAAGAAGTATTCTTGCCTGCTCTCTATCATCAAGCAGACATAGGGAGAGGTGTACTGAATCACTCAATGTTGTGTTCTTAATTAATTTTTAAATGCAGATAACTAAATGGATACCTCCAAGTTCTATTGCCAGCAATGCGACCCAAACACTTGTGCTGGGAATAAGACAACGTCAATTTCAAGTTTCATGAATGAATCCTGAAAATTATTAATTGTAAGCAGTTTTATCTTCTCAAGTTGCAACACTTTTAAAAAATATATCTGTAAAAACCACTGAAGAAATTAAGAAACTATTACTTGACTTTACTGCCTTCTACAGAAAGTGACCAATACTGACTTTGATAAAAATGCTGGGGGTGATTAGGTAATCCCAAAGAATTTTGGACTTTGTTGGGTTTTTTTGGTTGGTTGTTTTTTTTAACAGCAAAGACTACAAATATAGTGAACAGAAAGACTTAAATTGACAGTACAGCACAATCACAAAGCAAGGAAAATATAAATGCACTTGCTGAACGGGCAAATTGCTCTAACTTTCTTGGACTACAACACCAATGTGTTACTTTGCACAAGTACTTAAAAACCATTCTGTTCTCCACACTTCTACTTTCATTGAAGTCTACAGATTAGGCATTCAGTCTAAAAAAACAACCTCAGAATCCAGTATACTGGTAGAAAAGATCCAACTGTTTTACTCATCTGAAGTAACTACAAATTCGCAACAACAGTCTAAATTAAACCAGAAAATGCCACACAAATACAGCGTGGCACACAAGTTACTTCAGTTTTCAATCCCCATATAAAAGGCTAAATGAATTGGTTTTCAGAGGTATATATGACAAGCTTAACACTTCCAAAAATGTTTTCACTGTTACTCCTGAATTTTATTATTATTTTTTTTAATAAAAACAGTTCTATTTTGTAATTTTACAGCCTACAGTATAAGTTAGAAAAATGCATTTTTAACTATACCAGAAGGTGGTGGAACATCTGTCAGTAAAGAATGTACATCTTCCATTGCATCTGTATCATCAATCTAGAAAAAGGAATAATTGATAATAATCACGTTGCTGTTCCAGTGAGAAGTCTCAGAAAGTCATAAAAACTTCAACATCAAGGGATCTATACCTGGCAGTTGAGATAATGCAGCAGGTAAAACAAGAATGACAAAGGGAGTTTTTAAAACAATTTAAAATACTGAACAAGGTCCCACAGAACCTCTAAGTAAGGAGTCTATTTTTTTTTCTCTGTAAAAAAAAAAACCCAAACAAAACCAGCTGGCATTACCTCTCCTAATCACACCTTCCCAGAGTCTCTTGCCATTTCCTCATCACAGTGAATTTTTTACATCTTTTTCTTACATATTTCCAGTGAACAATGATTTTACTCTTGAAACATCAGTCAGGAGCTTCACTAAAGCTCCTGAAATATTGTTTCCTACCATTTTTCTAATATGTTCTTCTATTTTCTATTTTTGCTAATATCTAATTTCAAAACAGTAGTAAGCAGCTCCACAGAAGGAGGAGGTTTTGGGTTTTGTTTTGCCTTTTTTTTTTTTTATGAATAAGGCTGAACTAGCAAAACACATGGACTTATATTCTAGGACCAACAAATTCACATAATGTAAACCACTAAGTTACACTCCTTAAACATCAAATCTTATTTTTCTCACCAACTTTAGCACCATTTATTATGTACTCTACAGTACACTACAGTGTACTTGCATTTTCCCTTCCACATGGAGATTTCCTCCTATCCCCCCAAGGGCATATACTACAGTTAATAAATAAGGCAGAAGTGTGAATTCTCCAAAACTGTAAAAAAAAAAAAAAAGTGCTTAACTCTGCTTGCAGTAAATAATGTAGTCCTTAACCAACTCATCTTTCCTTCTAATGGATCAAGCATCTTTATGAGGCAACCAGACAGAAGAAGTATGCTGACCTTTGTTACTGGTACCTTTCTTCTATTTGCAGTGTAACGGTCGCTGGGGTTTTTTTGGTTGGTTGGGTTTTTTTAATGCTTTAAATGATCCTCTATTTTTTACAAAGGCATTTGACCCTTTTTTGCATTAACTAAAGTATTTTCTGACGGGCTTATCCATTCCAATATAGTACCTTGGAGAGCAACTATCATAACTTCTCTGTAGAGGATACAAAACCACTACTGAAGAGTAACAAAAGAAAATCTTGACTGTACCTTAGGCTGCAATTACAGGCTGCAATTTAATTGTTTTCTTAGCCTAGGATAGGTATTTGTAATACCTATATCCACAAGAACATAATAAAAATTCTAGCCTTTAGTACTTGACTCCTTTCCTTCAAAATTGTACAATGTTAAAAATCACAGCATTGAATTTTAGTGAACAGAGAGGTATAAGAAATCTATGTTCCTAATCTACAGATGTTCTTGATTCTAGTTAAAGCTGTAGAAAGAACTGGAAGGTATTCTCTGAAGTTGTACATTCCATGAAAAGCATCAGCTGAAGTTCAGAAAAATAAAGTCATTTTCTTATGTGCCCACTTGATACATGCAGTTTTTTAAATATTTTGAATACTACCAGTTCTGGAAACTACTAATTCTCAACATCCATCTATAACAATAAGAGCTTCGAAACATGTAGAACATACAAGCTTTTTCTTTGTTAAATATGAAGTGTGACAACACAGAATCCTAATAATTAGAAGAATTTAAGTTCTGGTTAAGTTGTGACTGCTGCCTGAAGGAGGCAGAAGGTCATTTTAACAGTTCTTAGTTATTATTCTAGATACTGCTACATGTTCATGAATAGCAGGGCAATCTTTTTTTTCAGATCTTGTCCCTAGGCAGAATATAGCTACACTTTGAGTAAGAAAAAGAGAAACTATGCAAAACCTAATACTTAACATTTTCTACTGATAGAAAATGGAGGAAAAAAAAGTATATATTATTTAAGAACTGTCCTTGGAGATAAGAAAACTTTTTGCTGGGTTTTATGTTTTTGGTTTTTTTTTTTTTATTATTATTTTTAATATCTATTTCAGGAAAAGAGAAGTATAGAAATTAATACTGGAAACTTTTATCACCTCCAAGACAAATGCATCCTTTTTCCCGTGTGAAAGGTCTAGCTCTGTGACTTCATCAGAGCTTTCTGATTGAGATCTTAATAACCTGGAACGTTGTCTTGGCTCTGGAATAGGAGACCCAATGATTTCTTCAGGTAGCTCCTAAAAAGGATATAAAAATTAACAATTGTGCTACATAGCTTAGATATTATTTCAATTACAAGCAATTTATTTACAGTTCTAAGAATCAGAACATTCTGAAAATAATTTTACTGAAAATTAATCTAAATAAGTACAAACTGATTTGGCTATGTGGCTTAAGAGATCTGAAAATTCCAGTAGGTTCCCAAAATATTGTCAAAAGCATGTATATCTCTACTAAAAATCAACTTATGTTCTGAACGATTCAGTCAATAAGAATTCAAGGACATATAGTGTATATCTGTTTGACTCAGAATGATTTATATTTAAGAACATAAAAGCTTTACTTACTGGAGGATTAATCTCATAAAGTTCCTTGTTTTTTGCTATTGTATCATTTATTTTCTTTTGCATGTGAGATATATGCTGCTCATAAGTGCCATCATTTGGAGTCTTCCCAGCAATCTGAATACCACCAGGGGTTGGCAAAGCTGCTAGATACACACCTGTTGCAGACTTATAAAAAGTCATTATGAAAATTGACAATTACATAAGCATAGACTTCTAATATTTTCATATTATGTTTTCCATAATACTTATGCTAGAACTGACTGCACTGTGACCTTACAGTATGATCTTTTCTCATAATAAATGGATCTCTGTCTTTCCTGTTCACTTATGAGAAAAAAACCCCACTCCATTCTTTTAATAAATTCTTTCCTTCTCATGGTTCTTTTCCATGGTGGAGCTCTTAACTTACCTAAAAGTTCCAACCAAAGTATTAATTAAAACCTCTGCCCTAGTATATTTTCAGAGGCAAGTGATGGTTTCAAGGATTAAAACCAGGCCAAACCATTTACATTATCACTGAAGTGACAATCCCTTTTCTATTTACAGAAAACAGATCATCAGTTCAGAGAAAAGAAAATGCAAGGCAGTCAATATTACCCAAGCATTCTCTTACACTGATGCAGGAAGAAGCAGCATACTTCACTATTCTAACCCCATATGATAGAATGAGGTTAGAAAATCCTGTTAATGAACATTTCTTGACTATCTCTTAAGAAACTTGTGCTCTATCATTTATTTCTTCAGTGCCATCAAAGAAGAGGCAACAGACCTTTCTATCGTTGGGAATGAACCAAAATATTTATTCAGAGACTTAATTGACCTTATTTGTCATGGAACTATAATGCAACTTGAAGAACAGGAATCTCTGAGAAAACCTTTAAAAAACAAAAGCAATTTTCTATAATTTATGCCATTAAACCATTTAAGGTTTCTTTTACTCTCATCCCCTTTCTCATAAGCTTGTCCTTTAACAGAGGTACAAGAGATTTTAATCTTTTTTTCTAATGCTGAAAAACAGTCTGTCCTGATTTGTCAGACCCCTTTCCATCACTTCATTTATTCTTAAAATGGCATCTTAATTTTTGTAATTACTCTGAATTCCACAACACTTGGATGTCTTAGTGTCCCAAAAAGATACTGGAAAAAAGCAAAAGAATCCCTAGATTAGAACTGTACTTACTGCCAGCCCCATTAGCATATTTTCACCCACAGTGATCTGAATTCTCAGTCCAAACAGAGCATTCATTCCTCTCAGCTTAAGTTTATTCATCAGCTGGGTGTGCACTTCATACTCCATAAATGGCAAGAGATTACTGATAGATGTTGCATTTGCTTCAGCTTGAGCTTTCTTCTTTAGACGGCATAACCTGACAATACGAACAGTACATGAACATATAAACAGCTTTAATGGACTTTAATTGAAGACTGAAAGTCATCACAGGGTATTTTGATTTTTTTCGCCTCATCAAAAAGAAACTGATTGTATTACATTATACAATGTATTTTAAAATCCTGTAAAATATTAAATTCTCATCAGGAAGATCAAGGTGGACTGAGGCACCAAGTCTCAGCAAGATTTGATTTTCATATTTAATAGGAAACCATATATTTATAGCAACACTTTCCACCAAACTTGCTCTAGTTTTATGATGTCTGTCAGAGGAGGACAAAATTGGGACAGGTATGGTACTGTCTGGTCCCGCTGACCGCGGTGGAACTGACAAACTTGAAGAGAACGTAGTTCATCAACTCGTTCACATCCTCAAGACGTTAACAGTACAAGTCCCACTGCAGACTCTGTTACAGCCGTCCAGGTCTCAAACCATAAATCACTACTCTCTCAGCCCATCTGTCCAACCATACAGTTGACCACCCATACAGACTGCACATTGCTAACCTTTTCCTCCTTTTCCCCTGTAAACTTCCTTATTCCCTTTTCCAAATTCAAATTTGAAGACCACAGCATAAACTGGACATATCCAACAATTCTACAGAGATGATGTTCAGTTATGGACATAAGCACCTAAATAGCACAACAGTTGAGCTTTCAGTGCAATAACTGTAACCTGACCACATCAGCAAGTTAAAGCATGAAAGCTCTTACACCCAGGAAGACAAAATACAGCAATCCCCATAGGCAATACGTAAATAAATAATCAGAGTATTAGCCATGTGGATGGACATTTGCTAAAGTTACCAAACGTCGATCGACAGATATGATGTGCAACACAGAGGGAGGAGAAGGCTGTCCTTCTTCTGTATCCTACTATACTGTCATTAACTCATAGCAATTTAACATAAAAATGTAAGGCTTGATGGCATACTGGGTTTTAGCAATAGGAATTCTTTCCCAAGATCTCCAAAACTTTACTAAGAAAACTTTTTGAGATACCTGGCTTGAATAAGACATCCCTTCCCAATAACTATTGCCTCAACAGGAAGATCAATTGTGGTAAAAAGGACATCAGGAACTTTTTGTTTTCTGCAGTTGTAACAGTAAGTGAGGTGAGCAGGGAATGGCATGTTCAATTCATCATATGGTATATGGCAAAATCCACAACCTGGTGGTGAAGCTTCTTCAATCCTAAAAATACATTATGGAGAACATACTTAAAACATCTGCATCTTATTCCCAACAATCAATACATGCACATGGATATAAACACCTACAGATACCTACTGAAATCACACTGTAGCTATACTTTGCTGCATTATACCTATGTGACAAGTATTGCATTTTATGAATCAGAAGAATGAAATGAGGCTGCACAATACTCATTAAGGTGCTATAAACAAAACTTGCATTGAAACTTAACACGTAGGGATCAAGAAAAAGTACACTCAATGATCAACAATTTATATATACCCAAAACATAACTGAGCTGGCTTTAGGCACTATGATTTCTAAATGCAGCCCACAGTACAACAGCTGTACAGAGAATTTGCTGTACCAAATAAAATGAAATGTCTCTTACACGGATCGTGTCCAAAAGCCTATGCAAACCTAACGAGCAGAACATAAACAACAAACCAACCATTCTACTGAGAAGCAGCACAAAATATATTAACATTGTAAGAAGAATAGCAAGATTATTTCCTAAGACAAGTTATTAGGTAAACCTTGTTATTTACAACAGCTGGTCCCACCCCCCTAAGAAACATCCAGGAGTGAACACTATAAAAATCCGAACAAGGCACACACAGTCTGACTGCATCACTGCAAATCTGTTCTGTTTCATGCAAACAATTCTCAGTTAATTCTGAAGAGGTGCTTAAGCAAATCTAACAGATTTGGAACATTAGTCATCATACACTTTGGCAAATACATTTTGTTTCAAACACAGGCTTTGCCCGTTTAATTATTATTTTATCTTCCTTTGGCATTTCTAAGCTTAGTAGCACTGAAATAAATACTTTTAATAGAAATGAAGTTTTCTTCATATTATGAATGTGACATTTCTTTCTCTCAATCATATAGTGAATAGAAAACCAAGTATTTTTCTTCTGGCTACAGTTCTCAAAAGTCTCTCTACACAAGGAGATACTGACCCCCTGCTAACAAAGTAAAAGAATAATCAATCATACTTGGCAGGGTTATTGGGGATAAAGTAAAGCAAGTGATAAGGTGTAAAAAATAGCCTTACTTAAGGCTACAATAATACCCTGAAATATTTGATGACTACCCTGATGAACACAATACATTACCAATATGTTTATTATGTTAATCTATTTTTTTTTTCCCCAAAATAACTTTTTGTCAACACTCATTCTTCAAATTTTAATTGTGAGAGCAGAAGCAAAGGGACACTTCATGTTTTTCCTTCATAAACTTCAACTAAAATTTTTGTAAAAATCTGGCACCATCTTTGTTTTACAAGCAAGCTATTTTATCTCCCACACAACTCTTAAATAGTATATAGAGAGCATATATACACATATTACAGCCACAGCAGGTTTTGGCTTATGTAATTTATCGTACGTTTGTCATTTCTTATAGTGTGATATAAAGTTGAGAAAGATACCTGAAGAGAGCAGCAAAGGGAAAAAAAAATTGAGTTATGGTCTGTGGTTAGTAGTCAAATGTGTTACCTTATTCAGACTGTTAGAAATAAAAACAGAATATCTAATTGGGTGCAGAGTTCCATTACTTCTGTTGTTGTTGTTGTTAGTGAAAAGCAGTAAAGTGGTTGGTCCCGCATCCTGCACTGTAACACTGTAACCTACCCTAATAGAGAAGAACTATCTTGGCTCTGAGGAAAAAAATCAACCTCTCCCTTCTCTGACCCTATGGAAAAGAAGCCAGGCTGCCAAGACAACCTTTGTTCCAAACAGCCTTCCATGGTGCCATCCTGAAGAAACCTAGGGTTCAGTACAGCTGCTGTGCCAGACGCGGACAAAATACAGACCTCTTCACTATAAGAGAAAAGAATTACAACAAAGTGAATTCCTACTTACTGCTACTTTTATTTAAAACTATTAAAGACTCAATGATTTCAACAGAACTACTAATTTTGTGCATCTATGCAATTTTAGCCATTAAATCTCACAAACAATCCTCTTCTGGTACTTAATCATTGTATAAGTAAGAAATGAAGAAGCATTGAACATAAAGTATAAAGAGCTTTGCCCTGTGTTATAAATAATAAGCTATAACACCACAAAGACTGACCAGGTTTAAGCATGGTTTTCATTACTAAGGTTAATAATGCAAAGAAATCCAGCCATCCAACACAACCAAAGAAATGCTAAAAAACCAATCAAACAAGTCATAATGGTTTACCAAAATAAAATGGAAATTGAGAGCCTCATCATCTTATAAACACTCACTCTCAAAATGAAATTGTAACACAACAGTGACAAGGGTGCTTTTTGGAGGATATAAAGTAGCAAAATAGTAAAATTTTACTATGAACAACTCCAATAATGGTATATATGGCATGTAAATGTCCATGTTAATGATTTAGCAGAGTTAAAGCCCTGTTAAAGAGTGTAAACTACAAATCACAGAACTTTCAACACTTGTGAAATTGTTAAGAAACACATCTCTAACAAATGCACTGATTAGTACTTAACATACTATTACTATATTGGAAAAAATATGGAGAAAAGCTTTCCCACACTTTCTAGAATGATACATGTGCTTTTTTTCTTTGTTTTTTTTTCTCTTTACAGAATACTTTTTTATATATAGCATGTCTGGCAGACCAGTACTTACAGACAGTTCTTCTCCGTAAAGAAGAAATAAAGCTGAACTGTCAAGTAAGCACAGAAACTCTCATCATCTGTTTTATCAATTATCAAATAGTACCACATAAAACTGCTTAATAAAAATGAAAGTATGAAATAACCAAGTAACTGACTGCCTGTGTACACTCTCTACAATCTTTCCCCATACTCAAGATAGAAAAAAATTACAAAATATTAATGTTTTTCAAGAGACTGACAGGCAAAGGAATAATCTTCCATTTTTAGTGCAATTTCATCTGTCAGCAATGGAAACTTGTACATTGTAATTGAGGTAAACACGGTCTTTAATATACTAGCTGTCTGAGTTTGCTTCAGTTACTTTCCTAAAGCAGTTCAGAACAACTAGTGAGCCAGAGTACTTTTCTGCTTGACACCAGTCAGATGCACTTTGCCCCAGGAGCAAAAGGGGAGGTGTCCCTGCCCAAGGCAGGGGGGTTGAAACTGTGATCTTCAAGGTCACTTCCAACTCAAGCCATTCTATGACTGTTTTCTGGAGCTAGAAAGACACAACCTTTCCTGAGCCAGAGAGAAGGACAAGTAGTTACATGAATCTGAACTTATTTCTCCCAATCTCGAAGACTCTCAAAAAGCTTGTTATTTTGCCACCAAAAATATATGGGATTGGGATTTTCTTAGCCAAAGGGATACAGTAAGACACCAGAGTTTTGGCCTGAACAGGATGCAGAGCTGAGGAATTCAACCTCAAAAAGACCACTGCAGAGCTGCAGTGTAGTATGTTAAAACACTACTATAGTACTGGAAGATAAAACATTACATGCATTTTCCAGAAAGAAATACAGAACATTTACACCTAAAGTATTCTAGATCTGTCAGGCAGCACATTCTCCTTTAACTTACAATTAATGCATTCCTAGTAAAGAACTTCTGCCTAAAGAAGTTTACCATTTAAGTACTGGTCTGCCAGTTAACCAATAATGAAAGTGCAATACATATACTTTTAGGAACAGTCTTAACTATTTAGGTAGATTAGGTTTAGAAAACGTCACAGAGAAATTAATATTGTTACTACAAAAGCAAATGTGTAGGTTTGATTTTTTTGTTTTATATATACAAAAACTGTAACATTCATTAGAAAAATACTTTAAACCCAATTAAAATTCAAACCAAAACAAGGCAGCACAACACTGGAAACTCAGTTACTTTAGCAACTCTCGAAAGTAGGTATATCAGTACTAACAACTATGTTGAAATAGATTAATCACTTTTAATCCACTGAAGATAAAATTTATTTTGTGACATTTTGAATATCAAATCAACATCGTAATTTACCAAATGCTAGTTGATTCACTGTAGCCCACTACAGCATGACAACCCAATGCCTTGGCATGGGATTTTATTTCTTGTCTGATTTCTGCCCACCACGCATCACGTGTCTCTGGTTCATCTGAAAGACAAAGTATAAATCAGTTCACTATTCTGCACAATGTGAATATAAAGCTTCATGCAATTAGTCTGAAAAGTCAAATGTATCATATTCAAATGTTTCGTTGTACCTGGACACTTGATTTTCTAGCTATAGAACTTCAAGCAAATATTAACAGCCCTTTTTCATTAATTTTTCTTGTTTATCACCCATGTGAGCAGGTTCTGGCAATTACTGCATTCTTGTTGTTGTTCATGTGACAGATAATACCAAAATACTGTAGATGGTGTTCCAATCTCTACCCACTTGAAGACCACACTGTCAGTTTCCAACAACATGAAAGCAGCATGTAACTTGCAGCAAATCATCACAGATGCTGTGTAATATTGAAAAACTACTAGTAGTAATGAAACAGTATTTGGGGTAGTAAAGTAATATTTTAATCTGCTATATATATACTTGATATCTTTGAAACAACCTCAATAGTTTTTCCTACTGCAAAAAGTTCTGTTAACCAGATTTTTAAACTATTTGCTCAAGATGGTAACACTTATCAAACACACAGTTCTATGGTCCTTATTTTGGCACTTCTAACTTAGAGAAACCATAGGTATTTGAAACTACTTCTACATTAACAACATTAAGAAATACAAGAGGCATGTTGACTAGAAATTTGTCAATGCTTTTCTGCTTCAGTATCCTGGCAACCAAAACTTTTTTCTCACTCAAGCCCCCTCCCCCCCATGGATTCCAATTACATGTATTGTCTTTTAAGTTTTATGCTAAAATATATCCTACCTGCTTTTCTTCAATACTACATTAAAAATGCAAAAAAAGAATGCTACTAGCATAACTTTATTCAATCCACTTCTTTTAACTGTTCAGCAATTATAATTAAAGCTCCTGTCTTGCAAGCTTTTGACATATGAAGGCAACAAGTACTGTCATTTACAAATTAGAGTTTGCAACTCCTTCTAAAATGGCTTACCTGTACCAATGAACTTAGTGGAAAACTATGGTAATTGTTCATACATAAAGCGTAAGGGGAAAAACAATAGCAAACAACAGGCACTCAAGATGCTACAAAGGGTTCTGCGTAGATAGATTCTTAGACAACTTCCCTTAAATTGACTGAACTTTGCAGAGATAGAAACTTCTAGCCATTAAGATCTCCTTGCTGAACCTTAACTTAAAATATCAAAATATTAAAAGATCAAAATCCTGAGATTCATTGGGAACCAAATTTGCACTGTCAGGAATATTTATAAATACAGTGTATGATAACTCTGTATCATACACTAGGTTCTCCGACAACATGACAAACGAAAATGAAAGATGCAGAGATACACAGTTTGAAATTTACTGAAACAAAGTTATTGTATGGCAAGATGTATCTAGTCATTAATTTATCTCCACTTTTCATTTAAAATTATTTTGGAAAGCTGAAAGACTAAACTAATCATCATTTCCTAATTGAACAAAGAAAGCACAGAGGTGTGTATATTCAACTATACCTAACTTTAGATGTTAATGCTTGTGTAACTCATAGCACTGCAATGAGTAACAGCAGCCTTGGGGGTCCAGGCTGAAGTTTATCCAACCTTTGCTTTAAGAAAAGAACACCGAACAGGAAAAAAAAAAAAACAAACAGAAACCAATATAATTCCTAGGAAGGTTCTCCACAATCAAGGCAAAAATATACACATCAAGACACAAAACAGCTTAAGGGTTTTTACAAATTGCTATCAATCATGTTCCATTACATCCAAATTCACCTTTGATGCACTGCTAGTAAAATCTCAGGCACTGCACTTTGCTGTTTCTCAACATGAAAACACAGTTTAAACACTGACTGTGAAAATCAAATGCTCGAGATGATACAGTCATCCTGATGCAGAAGGTTAGAGTTCCTGCTAGCAAGGTTTCACATTTTTCACCTTTCAAATGCTAAGAATCATGAAGAAAGAACTCATCACACATCACAGGGTTGAAGTTCCCAAGCTCAGCAATGAGAACCATTTGCAGTACACATGAAGGGAAGCGGGAGGCAAAATGTCTTTGCTTTTGCATGGGCATCTGTCTAAACAGAGGCTGTGATTGCTGCCACTGGTTAATGGCAGCAGCAGTAGGTGAACAGAGCAACTCTGGAAATCCCTTTTAGGGCAAAGGCTACAAGATCTGAGAAAATGAAAGCTGTAGAGGAGGTGTGAGACCACAAGCACATTCCATAAGTGTTATCACTAACTCTTTACGGTGAAATGAACACGGATCTTGGGAGCAATTCCTCCTTCATCCAATCATGGACAACAAGATTGCTGACCAATGTGTTTCTCTATGTAACAGGAAAGTGTAAGCAGCAGGAAAAGTGGTTCACTGACTATACAGAATAATTATTGCTCAGACTTGATCACAGGCAGGTGGCTATAAGCACTGACTGAACAGCCACACGTTTTTGTACTTCACAAACATCTACAAAGGAGAAGTACAGTTTTTCTAGACATAAAGACTAAAAAGCCAATTTTACTAAATCATCACTTTTCACACCTTTAGGTACCATTTGGCAAAAGCTGCTCCTACTTGTCACCATTGACCTTTATATGACAAATAGTTCAAGGAAATGGGAAGTCATGATGGAGTTGAGAGTGAGGAACTGGTGAAGCAAGTGGGGATGAATAGGGAAAGCACTGTGGAATAAAGAATAAGACTACAAACAAGAATATGAGACTGAAAAGGTATGTAGCCACCATAAAAACTGAAACTGAACAGAATGTTGAAAGGGAACATATGCTTAAGGGGAACAGAAAATGTAGAAATAGTGACGGGTCCCAAACTCTATGTAAACATTTATCTTTCCTCCACAAAAAATTAAATTTAAAGAAAAGTTTAAATTGAAATTCAGGAACAAGATCCTAGGTGACAAAGTTGTGTTAACTCTCCTAACTTATCTAGAAGAACATCTTATCATAATGGAAAGCACCTAATGTTGGGAGGTTGCTCAACACTATGTCTTGCTAAAGCAACATTTAACCCTTTACTCTGAAAATGTGTTCAACAGTGGAATTAACAAAACTATTAACTACAGTAACATAATTTTCATTTAAGAACTTTCCAGCCATTGTCTTCAGTGTTAACAGGATCAGGCCCAGTATCTTTCAAAAAAATCCAATAAATTCTTATTGTACAAGTTCCAAAATTTCTATATAAGTCATGCATAAACAAGTGTTTGTAAAGAAGACTGGGTCCTCTGCTTAAGACATTTAATGGAGTATTTTATTTTCATCCAGAAAGAGGCCAAAAATATGTATTAGTATGTTTATATATAAATAATGTACATTTACCATTTACAAGAACTTACCTTTGCATATTAAAATACAAAGTGATTGTCTACAACTGAAATCAAACACCATGACATTGCAATAAGAAGTTGATACAAAACACTGAATGCAGTGCAATGTGTAGCATTCATATCCTTCTGACAAATATTTTCACAGGCAGCCTTTTTTGACACATGAGCCACACAATTTCACACGGGGATGCCATTGTAGCATTTACAAGTTTAGTAAAGCTAAGGATTTACATAAACAATTAGAGGAGTTAGGGAAGCGGGATGGCATGTGTCCAGTACACTCTGTAAGAGCGTCTGTTTTGGTTTTTTTTTTTTTGCTAAGGCAAAAGCTTAAGAACTAAGGGTTTGCAAAGCAGATTCAGCAGACAGTAGCCAGAAACGGTGGGTATTTTGGCGCATGCTTGGATCAGGTGACAGTACAGACTGAAAACTATGGCAGCTCACTGAAATGGTTACAGAAAGTAATGGCCCTGGATTCTAGGTGGAAGCAAAAAGGCAAGCATACATAGCACTCAATCACAAGCTTTTCTAGCAAATCTACAAAGGAGTTTATAGCAAGGTTTATCTACAACTTGAAGCAAAGAAGTTTGCAAAAATTACACTGCTGTTACACACCCTTTAGTGGGAGCCAAAGACTGAATATTAACCTACTTTTATTAATGTTTCTAAATTGGCATGATGTTTATAACAAGGTGGAAGCAAAGCAGACTGTTTCTAGAGTTGAAAACTTGAGAAACAATGTCACCAACAGGACAGTATTCTATAAAAATCCTGCCAACTCAAACCGACTCCAAGTGAAACTTTCCAAACCTATTTTATTAAATGGCTTTTGAAGATATAAGCAGCCCTGTAGTTACTTTGTGCCCTAAGCATTCTTTGAGTCCACCACCAAATCACCTATCTATTTCCTTCAAAATATGAGGTTGCCTTCTGTCGATAGGACAACATCCTTGGGGTTGCACTCAATGATTTCCAGAGGTCCTTTCCAACCCCTACCATTCTATGATTCTATGATCCTGTCCAAATGGAGGTGACACCAGACTCAATACTTTCATATGAGGCAACACTTGTCCAAAGTTATTTGCTAGAGGTTCACTTGTAAAGGGCCTTTCAAGATTTAGCTAGTATCTGCATTATGCTGGGCCCATATAGATTTTTAAGAACTGGAAAAAAAAATTAAAATTAAGAAGTCTCTTCATTACACAGATCATACTCAAGAGCTACTGGGTTTAGAGCTGAATCCCTAGACATCCTGAGACTACTCTGAAGTAGGAACCATGATTCCTTTCAACCTATTTTAATATTGTATAATTTAGTAAATATTTACATTTATAACATTCTGAAATGAAGAGGACAATCATACTATGAAAGCCTTCACAATCTACAAATGACTAATTGTTCTGCTGTCTCAAAAATGGCACTGAAGACACCAATAATATTTTCTCAAATTCGACCTTTGATCCTTTCACTAGGCAGAGATGATATCCACACTTTCCTTATGCCCTTCTTTATATCTTCTTCATGAAAACCTGATACTTGTGTGTTGAGGGGGAGGGGGGTTGGGCATTTTTTGTTTTGGTTGGTTGGTTTTTGGTTTAGGTTTGGGGAGGAGGGGAGGTTTCCTGTTAAGAGACACCTTTGTTAGGTTTACAAGCACCCTTCACTGGCCCTTGAAATTTAGTCCTCTCAGGTTATTCTGTAACTACATAAATTTTTTAATCTTCCTACAAATATTTTACAATTAAGCAAAATCCTTTTGTCTGTAAAGTTGAAACACCAAACTTGGGTAACAACTAAATCTACAGCAGACTAACCTAAAACTTTCAAGATATTTTTAAAGCCACTCCATTATTCTTTAAAAATTACTACCTATATTCATTTTTAAGACTAAAAGATGTGAAAATGAGACCTTTCCTTATGATATGGAAACTGAAGGAAGTAGATTATCAGGATTTATCAAATGAAAAGTAAGATAGACTAAACCATCTGAAAACAGTGCAACCACATCACCAAAGAGAAAAGGTACTCCTACAAAGCTTAAACTACAGAGAAAATATCCAGCCTGGAGAATAATACTGAATCAGTGCTTTTCTGACAGGTGAGATCAGTGAGCATCTATCTCACTTCAAGGCCAAATTGCTGAATACACCAAAGAGCAGATTTTAGTTTGGACACTGATCTTCAGTTACTGAAGAAAATTTTAAGAGCACTTCGGATTAAAACTGCATCCAGCTTTCACGCATTTACAGGATGAGATCTTTCTGGTGGCTGATTGAACACAAACACATTCATTTTCTGGGCTAGTTTTCTAATGGGGTCAGTCGGGACAAACCACTACATGACCACCAGAAGACAGCAAGATACCATACAGAACAGCTGCCTTTTTCTTTTTCATGGCAGCTCCCTACTGAGGAGTGTTACCTTTATATCAAAGATATACCCCAAAATACAGAAGCAAAGTGTTCATCTTAGTAGCTTTCCCATCATCAAAAATCCTGCATTCTTTTCCTTATATTCTGAATTCCATGAAAAAAACCCCACATCACTGCTAAAAGGCTAGAGAAAACTCTGGGTTTTCTTACATAAAAAAAACAACCACCACAAACAAAAACTTAGTAGTAAGTATGAAACAGAATTAACAATCTCCATAGCTTCTGTATCTGATACTGGTGAATATATTTGTAATTTAGACAGAAACGTATGGAATTATACTTCCATTAAGGAATTTTAAAATGGATCAGGAGATACTTTCACCTAGCTCACCCCTAAAAGGAAATCATAAAAATCCTATTTCCTACTTTGGCTTTTGGAATCCTACCTTAACTTCCAAGCAGCTAACTCCCTCTACCATATATTCCTGAAAAAAATTCTATTCTCACTATCCCTGACAGCAAGTCTTGAGATACCTCCCTGTATTTATTCCTCAAGTAAATATTCCTTGGAACAGTTTAAATGCTCAGATATCTAAAGATTAGCCTTATGGCTAACATCACTAAACACAAGTATTTTGTACAGTCCACTGTGACATTACATGTGACCTCAACTAATTCAACTTTGCAGACCTAACAGAACATCCCAGGATTTACAAAAAACCCAAAACAGAGTAACTACTTGGATTTTCACACTGACAAAAACAAGCCTCCACTGTTCTATACTTTGTCCATCAGTCACACATTACAAGTTATATATAAAATTTGATCTTAGTAATAAACATGCAAGAATCACTTGGACATACTACAATATAATTTAACCTTTTCTAAATATTAAAAGAAAATCTTTGAGGCAGTAATTTCTCATAAACTGATTCAACAAAATCTGCTGCAAATACCACCAGGCATTACAGAGCCTTAATAGTAATGCATCCTGTAACTTCTGCTTTTACCTGTAGATGAAGGTCTAACAGAAACAGCACAAGCTGCAACAAAATATTATCTTTTAAAAAAGTAAAGTAAAATAAAATCTGCAATACAAAAACTGCAGTAATAAGCTAATTTCTTGCTGAAGGAAGCCACCATGTGATTTTTTTTTTTTTTAAAGCTAAAATAAAATCAAAAAGAACAGCATTTGAAGACCAAAAAAAAAAAAAGCTGAGTACTTTATCTATGTACATAATAAAAAATTAAACCTAAAAATTAAGATATCACTTAAAAATAAAGACTTGCACTTCACCACACTTAGAATTATAAAAGTTCAGAAGTACTGCCCAGACATCACAAAATGTTAGCTATAGGAGGTGTTCCAGGGCTAAATACATCATTTTGTCACTCCAGCTTTTAGTTATTATTTCAATCAGCCATTCTTCCTATAATGGTTAAGTCCTCACAGCTGAGCATAACATTCCTCTCATCATAAAAGGAGTAGGACACTAAAGGCAATTTAAGAATCTGTTTTAATTGATACTATTAAAGTAAAAAGGGCACAGTCTGCCACTTTGAAGAGCTGCTAGGTAATAAATGACTTAATGTATCTTTTATCTCTCTGTTGCTTTGTCATCTTGGCACAATAAATACAACCTATTTTAAAACATAAGATCCTCAAATGTCACCAACAAAAGGGCTAGTGCCCAAATTTGGAGGCTGTAACAAGACAGGTCTTCTTAAACCACAAGCTATAACTAGTATCACAAATGAACTATAAGACAAACTAGCTGGAATCTTAAAACAAGCAACAATACTAATTTATCTAACACTGTTCTTGAAAGAAACATACAGAATTTTAAACACACAAAAAATTAATCTCCTGAACACAGATAGATGTACACAGACAAGACTGCCCTGCAGACCATCTACCTCACTTTACAAGGACAGAAATTGGATGGCATTATTTGGCATGAAATGACACTGCCTCTGTACTTCACTGTTTACATTCCTCAGCTTTTTTACTTGTGATGTTCACAGAACCTCTCCATACATTATTTCTATATACTCACAATTTTAAGATAAACTAGCCTTTCTGAACTTCTACATCCAAGGACTCTTTCCTACAGCGCCTTTCAGAGTGAGTTCAGGACCTCAATCAAGACTGCATTAAGAGAGACCAAAGCCCCCAAACTTAAATAAAACACTGAAAACATTACTACAAGAGGTCAAAGTCTAGTTACACTGTCTAACAGAATCCAAAAATACAAGTTAATCAATAATTACAGTGTTGCTTTACAAGAAATAAGGTATATTGAGGAACTTCAGTCTTCGCACTTTGAAGGAAAATCTCTTGTGCCTAATTCAGCTCAGATAATGATCTTATCCATTAACATTTAACCAAGGTTATTTCTATCATCCTGTTCTGTTCAGTTAAAACTTGTGTTGTCTACCATTTTCCTACAATACTGTCCATATACATTTTACAAAGACATAATTAGTGGTAAACATGTAGTAGTTAGGAAGGAGTCTTTCCAACTAGAATCATTCTAGCTTCCTTCTAACAATAACATATTTGGAGCCAGGCAGAAAGTTCTACAACTGCACATCATAAGGCTGAAAAAGCTCAGTGTAATCCATGAAGGAAATCCTACCAAGAGAATAGTTTTAGTCAAGCCCCACATTTTGAAATCAGGAAGACTTATGTGCAAAGTAACGATTTTCTGCAAGACCAAGGTTCTCTCTTGCACTATCAATTCACTACCAAACTTTAGTGGTGTAATTATCATCATCTTTACTGGAGCATTTCTACAGTGAAAACTCTACAATGGCTTCCACAGCATTAGCTGAATTTCAGGGACACTTTTAAATCAAAATGAACAGATTAAATAGCATTACTTACTGTTAGGCAAATAATTCTACAACTAATATTTTAAATACTGAGTTTATCAATTTCTGAACCTCTACCAGAATATAGAAATACTGTTCTATACTTCCTGGGAGTGACCACCCTTTGTTCAGTTACATAAATACCTACCCAGAACTCTCACAAGAAAAACATTGTTCAGTCCCTAAAAAAATTATTTCATTAATAAAAAACTTGCGTCTGCTTCACAAAAAGAATATTCAAACACCATTCACATTAACCATAAAAACTATTTATGAGTATTCACTCCTCTGGAAAGGTTGCAGAAAAGTAGAGTAAAATATTCCTGAAAAACTTTGCACCTCTCACTCTTTTCAGAAAAGCCTCTGACAGCTGCCTTAACTTTCTATTATCATATCAATACACACTGATGTACAAGAAATCAACTGGAAATTCTCCAAGAAAAGGCAAGAGGTCAAGATTAAAATGTTGGTTTTCTACTAGTTCTGAATGACAGCCATGTCGGACACTATGAAAAACACCCTGACTTTTTCTACTGTGTTCTTACAGGTATGCCACATTTCTATCCCAGGCAGAGCAGTATGAAATAGAATTTGCACATCACTGTACGTTTGTATTTCTGTGAAAGAAAAGCAGTCGGTTACAGAACCAAACATATTCAAACTCTCCTCCTGTATTTCCTCATATACCAAATGAAGAGTTCTGGAGAATTTCACACTCAAACAGCAAGTCTGAGTATCACACAAGAAGCTCAGGTGATCCTTAGGAATTTTATTAACAATCTTTTCTCCTTCCATGTTTATGACTACTGGAGCTGAAGAACTCAGCTCCCTGAATGAGGGGTTTTAAAATCTCATTATGTGATAACACTGTGTATGTTAGTGCTAGGAAACAGCTGTATGCAAAAGCAGTCTCAAGTTCCTTGAACTTTTTCTAAGGAACCTTTCTTCTCTGTATTTAACCCCAGGGAGAAACTTTTAACAAAGAACCAGTCTTCTGGATCCAGGTTTCCTTCCATGGCTTTGTATTTATGGCACATCTTTGCACCAGAGTATTTCTTCCACTACATTATGTGCCCTCTTTTCCATGAATCCATGCTTTTGTCTGTCTACTTTTATTTTGCAGGTTCATTTTCATCATCATCATTTCATAATTTTACAAACTTTTAAACAATTTTTGCCATTTAATTATATGCAATTCCCAGATTTAAGTAGCTTCTATTCTGTTCATCAAATAAAGTCAGTCTTTACTTCCACATTAGATTTACAAGCAATTTCAAATCTCTTTTCACTACCCTCAGGTGGTCCTGCTGTATCTTACACATTTTATTAAAGCCTCCCTGCCACTGGCAGAAAGAAAAAAAACCCCACAAACTAAAAACACCCACCTTTTATGGTACATAGGTTACTAGAAATCTTAAATGAAGCCTGAATATTTTCAAAAAGGAAAAGAATTTTAGCCTACTTATGGTTGTGACTACATTCCTGCTAATGGTAGCATAAAGATGTACTATTGTTTTCCTTAAGCTGTAAAAATTCCTGCTTTCTCATTCAGGGTGAATATTAGCCAGCACTGATAGAGTGGGCAATAAAAGCTGTAGAGGGAAGAGATGAATAGAAATCTTCTCCTTTGGTTTCTCAGCAGTAACAGGTCTGCACAGCATATTCATCATTCCCATCTAAAACAGAATTAACTTGTATGTAATCTGCAACTATATTATCTGGAACACTTATCCTCCTCTCTTCTTCGTTCAGCAGCACACCTAGCACGTACTTCCAGGAGTATGAGCATAACCTGTTCAGTCCCTAACCAGGATGATTAGTCAAGACTACTACTACAGAGCTGCTGACACATGTCAAGTCAATAGAAATACAGACAGTTCTCAGTGAGGTATTAACTCTAAAATTACTGTTTGGTCTAGACCTCTCTACTCCAAAATCCTGGGCTAACAGCCACCTCTACGTATAGAAAGCATGCACAGACATAGATGTATATATCTTTTTTTCCCTGTTATCTCTCAAATATTTAGGCTACTGTTTTGGATATTCTGTAAATAAGTTAATTCATTATTTCCCTTAGGTATATATTTCTGGATCACTTTGTAGTCTAGCTCAACATATGTTTAGTGCCTGTACATAAAACATTTACTCCATTATTCTAATAAAATTCTTCAATAATGTTTTTTTTTTTTTTAATATGGAAAGTAAAAATCATTTAAAAAGATTATCACTTGAGAAAACTCAAAACCAACAAAACCAGAAAACCTCTATTAAAATATTACAGGCTGCTTACTGTAGCAAGGAACAAAATACGTACAAAAATGAGCCAATAGTTTTGGAAACTACCTATTAATGAACTATTTATAAAATGAAAAAATCTGTAGAGATCATTTAAACTGAAGTGTAGAGCATGACCCATTGCTGCACTGCAACAGTGACATAGCAAGAAGGAAAGAGTTTTTTGGGGAAGCAAAGCCCTAGAAGTCAGCTTTATATATTTTTACTGTGCCAGCTTTATTATTAAGCATCAAAGTTTGGCAAGGTTTGTTGGCTTGGATATTATACACAGAGAAGCTGTGGCTGCCTGTCTTCTAAAGCATGCTACGTTTCCAGAGGAAAAGGCAGGGGGGAAAAGGTCTTAATTTCTAACCCCAAAAAGCCAGTACTCTATGTAGCTTTTACGTAAACTGCATCATCAACTCACCCATTCTCTCTGCAGCTCTATAAAGAAGTTACACACTTTGATGGCTAAAACTGCATAAAACAAAAATAGAATATGGGGGCTTTTTTCATGTTTAGTGTTAAAGTGATAATAAGCTCAAATAATTACGCTCCAAGTCCTAAAAGCTGATTGTATTTTACAAGATTTATGAACCAACAAATCCCCGACTACAAACTACCTTTCTCTTTAAACAGATAATCCTCTTCATTTATTTTCCATTCTCTCAGACAATTTTTATATCTATTATTTAGAAAAAAACCCACATTCATAAATTTCCTGAAATTAGCAGTACAGCCATTGCTGACAAGGAAAGTGTAATCTCATGCAAAACAAAACTAACCAACAGACCCTTCCCAAATCAAATAATAAAAAAAAAACCCAAACCAAAAAAACCACACCTGAGATGATCCCAGCTGTATCAAGAATTTCTTTCCCTAAATTACTTGCTTCAGACACTGAGCTGAAAGCTACTACAAAATAATCATCTGAACATTCAGCTTTCCAGATTGATATTACTCTCAGCAATACTATTTTATACTAAAGCAATCTTTTGCAATTTTAAAGAAAGCCTTTAACAACATTAAAACAAGACATTTAGGCATTTGATGATTAAACAATTTCAATTTGAAGCATTAACCTAAATATCCTACAGCATTTCTAAGAACTTCACTGAGCTGCCATAATTTCTGTCAGCGTATGTAGTACTGAATGACTAGTAAAATACCTGAATTGAAACTATTCCAGTCTAGCAGTTTGTATGATCTTGTGTTACCCATAATTCCGACAAAGGCTGAGTTCAAAACAGCAAATTAGTAGATCAGTTATAGGAGCAGAATAGTGAAAAAAAACTACCAACAAGAACACAATTGACAACACCACTCCACAGGAACTGGAAAGACACAGACAGCAGAGTTAATAAGTGGCTGAAATAGAAAGGGAAAAAAAGGAGCATGCTATAGCAATCTAGCACTAGGCATGATCAAAGTGTACAGTATATAGCAATTATTGTCTCTGATAACTTCCCCATCCACCTTCAAATGTTCTTCCCTCTTCTATATTTTCTTGTTTATTCACTTGCCAGTTTAATATTTTACAGACTTGACTCAAATGCTTAGCACGATCAGCTCTGTATCAATTTTTTTTCCTACTTCTCCACCTTCCCTCCCACAGCCAAGTGCCTTCATTCTCCCTTTTTTTTTTTTTCATTAGTTTGCAATATACTGAATTAAAAGAATCATGCATCTTACATTCACTTGTCAGGAGCAATCTACAAGTCCCACAAAATACAGAAAGCCTAAAAGAACTGTGGCAAAAAAAGCTGAGGACTCGCATATAAATCTCAGATATAAATTACACTGACACTTCCCTTAATCTTCTCTCCACTGTGTAAATAAATCTTAAAATTATGAAAAAAAAGAACAATATTGGGTACACACAAGCTTTAAAAAAAAATCTCTTAAAGTAGGGGTCTTTAATTAAAATTGAGTTTCCAATTTTATTTCACGTTGTCACGTTGTCAGTTTAATGACTCTTTACATCAGCAACAACCTATGTGCTTGCAGAATTGCTTGCCTTGGGCCACATGAAGAAGAAAGGATAAAAGATGTACTTTTTAAAAATTGCTTTTGAAGATGCATTTGCAAACTTTATTACTCCTGACTAGTGCATGCAAAACCATTAGAGGTGCTATTTTTTACTCCCCTCTGTATGCACTTTTAAGTGCGCTGTTAAATCCAATTTTTTACAGTGTTCCTCAGCTTGCCTCGGGGAATATAACAGCAAAGTCTTCAGAGTCAAAAGTCACTTAATTCTGATTTCAGAATGAGGACATGCAAAATACACATGTTCCAGTTCTCAGGTTCCACGGTAAATGTTAAATATAAAATCTTAAAGTACTGTTCAGTATATGTTTTTAAGAACAGAAACAACACAGTAAAGTGTTTATCAAAAGAGGTTAAAAACATGTATTGAGCTAAATTGTAGTCATTCCTTCAAGATTTCAAGAAGCTGAAAAACTAGAAAACACTCATAGTTAAGATCAAGTATTTAATCTTATTTTTGTTTAAATGGCAAACTTGTATCAAGCTTTAATACTAAGAAGTGGTAAGAAAAATCATTAAACCTTGAATAATTCAAAGCCATTTTTATTGCAAATTTACAGGATTCAAAGTACTTTATGTCAGTAACTTGCTGAAAAGTTTTTCACTAAAACCATATCCTCTGAATTACTACTGTCTTTTAAACTTAAATGCCTGTCTGAAAAAGACTTCTTTTAATATACCTTGTTAGAATAGATTTGTATCTAGTCAAATACTGATATGTTACAAAAGTTTTAGAGATCAGAAGCACGTGATCATTACAACTGGACTTGGGCAAGGAAGTTGTTCTTGTGTTAACATACCAGGATTGTGAATGCGATCCAGAAGCTTCACAGACCGTGCACTGACAACACCACCAACGTGGACAAGAAAGCCTGGTGGAAAGGTCGTCAAGGTAAAAAATGGAAATTCCTGTTATGATTAAAAACAAACATCAAATGACTGCTTACCAACCACTGCTGATTGCTAATAAACATGCAGTGAATTGATAATTTCCCTGAGATACAAGCAAAGCAGTTACATTAGGGCAAATATGTCCTTCAGGCTTACTAAGAGCTACGTAACCATACATCTTCATATACCCATAGTATAATAAAAGCAGAAGTATTATACAATGTTAAGAATACTTTTCCCCCATAGAGTTGTATCTCAGCACAGTATCAATAAATAATCAAAACTTTACACACTTGTGCTAGAAAAGCCTCTATTGGTCCACTTTTAGGATGGCAGCTAAACAAATAAAGGAATATTTTTCCACTATTTGTTAAGTCTTGTTGTTACAAACGACTGCAGTTTGATCCCAAAGCACAGGGCAAAACAAACCACAGTCTTGCAAAAAGTGATTAATGTCTTATTACAGGAAAACGTATTTTAAAATATTAAGTCTGCTCTGCTAGTGCCTTAAGCTCTAAATGTACCAAGTAAACATCCACCAAAAGCATAAATCCTTGAAATACTACTGCAAGTTCTTAAACTAAGGAAATTCATGTCCAATTCATTTACATAAATTAGTTTTGAACCAATTCATAACTAAAATGAAGAACTAAGTTTCAGTAAACACTCAAAAATGTGGTTCATACAAGAGGCAAAGTAAGAGATAAGAGTAATTTTTCGTGACACAAATGGAAGAAATAAAAGTAATATTCAAAGGAGGTGAGCCCAAAACTGGAATATTTTCTTTTTTATAGAGACATTCTATGGAATGCCTTATATACATGTGATATCACACTTATGGGGGAAAGGCACTAGATTTGTGTTCAGCAATTTTAAATGCACAGAGGCAAAAAAAAAAAAAAAATCATGCAATCATGGTTTCTATAGTTGTGATGATTGGTTAAATGTAAAAAAACAAACACCATTTTATATGAGAGAAAGTACAGTACAGGTTCCTTTCTCACATACTTGAAGCACTTGCAACAGTACTCAGCTCAGCTTCTACCTAAACAGTGTACATGCTATGGATTAAATAAGGATCAAAGTTCTTCCAGCAATACATGGTATGAAAAGTCCTCAAATTAAAGCCCAATGAAGATTTAGAAATTAATACTTCAGAATTCTTACCACCCTTCTTGTTAGAACTCTTACAACTTTGGAAAGGTCCTACAAACCTCAAGTTTTCTAGATTTCTTTGCTTGGCTTACGCTTTCAAAATTAAGAGGAAAGCTTTAAAATTAGTAACCACAGTATCAACAACCAGAAGAAAACAAACAAAAAACCCACCAAAACCTGCAGTAGTGCCTTATGAGGCTGTTAAAAAGCAAGATTTCACCACAGGACTCTGCAAACCTGCTTGACTAATTCATTTTCATGAGTACTGATGGATCCCTAGAGAAGGCTACAGAAAAGATTCCCCCAGATGATTCTAACAGATCACAAAGCGCTTTGCAGGTCAGCACTGTAGTCAGAAAGCTCTTGATTACAATACTGTCTGAATTTTCATGCTGAAAAATGGAAAAAATGCAGTACATCCAACACTTTGTTAGAACCCTCTTTCATTGTGGCTTTGTAATATCAACTGTTCTGTAATTCCAAGGCATACTGGTAATATTTATCCCTGTATAATTCCATGATGGTCATTCTGCATAACTGAAGTATGTAACACACACGTTTGCTCTGTCCATGGAATATAGTTATCCCACATTAATGATATTAAAAATAATTTGTTTTCCCAGAATTATAAAAATCAATTTAAAAAGTCTGCTGCAAATGCCACTTCCATTAAGCCTACACTACATTTGTATTTTAAACATACATATTCACACTTACAATGTGCTAAAACAGTATGTAGTGAACAAAATGAATGATACTCCATGCTCTACAGCATAAGCAAATGCAATGCTTTTTAATCTATATGGATGCTCAGAAATAACTTTCATTTTTTGTTCATTTGCCTAAGGCTCTGTACTGGAAGTAATATTAACATGTTCAGCCATACAGTTTGCCTGATTCCCTACACTACAAACCAAAATAACACTTCAAGGTAATAATATGGGTTAATCTCAATCAATATGTCAAGACTTGCAAGCCTGTATTATGACACATGCTAAAACGATACCTACATCCTATCAGTTAATTTCAGCCACAGACAAATCTCGGTAACTGACTCATTCTGGCATCCTCTCATTCCATTAACAGTGTCTCATTCATTCTGACGCAGATGGAGCTCTATCACTTCGTATGATGGTTTGAATTTGTTTCCCCTTTTTTCTTTAAGATCTAGAGGTTTGAGGGGTTTTATTATTCTATGACACAAACACAAGTTCCAGCCTCAATTACACGTGGTAATCTGTAATACTTCAAAATTAGAAACCTATACTTACTGCATGGAAACTAGAGATTCTTTAAGAATCGGATATAGTGCCTCCATATTCTAAATCTTCTCCACTACTACAATTTGCAAAGGACTACCTTTACATCAAGGTGATGCAAGAACAGAATATTCCCATGTGTGAGAAGACACAGTGATCTTAAAGTTTCCAAGCTACAGCTGCTCAATCATATTAGCAATACTAATTAACTACACTATTTCACCGGCACTGACTGCACAGACCCTGAAGGATCTGTCACTGGTTTAATCCTTCCAACTACACAGAGGTTTTATAGTTGATATTTGGGGAAAGTGTGATAAGGTTGTAATAAAATCCTCATAATTACTTGTTTAATTTAAAAATCTTTGTGTTTAAGTATGCATGTATTGCTAGTATTCCTTTTCAGCTACATTTCATACAAAGGCAAACTAGTAAAAAAACCACATAGCACAAGGCTACACACACATATCATTTGGTGTTATTGCCAGCTGAAGCAGTTCTCAGATTCCCTTCCAGCCATTCACTCATTCCCATCATTGTACCATTCCCTCAGATAATGCTCATAATGCTCAGGTATATTCAAAGCTTTTGGGCCTGAACCAGAATAGGAAACTGGTTCATCTGAAAATACTGTTATTTTCCTTGTTGAATTTTTTTTTAATTCAAAGTACATTTGCTGTGCCATCTCACAAGGTGGCCAAACAGTTTTCTTCAACTGAAGTGAGGGGATGGGCTGGATAGTAAGAAGTCACTGGAAAGAAAAGTTGCATTAGTCAGCATTTCAGCCAAGAGAATCCCAAGGAGAACTGCACTCTAACACAACATTTATCTACCAGTGCTCTTCAGAGATGAAGATCAATAGATTTTCATTTTGAAAGGGCAGCAGTAAAGATCTCTCAAGCACTTGCAGAATGCAAATGTGGAGGTATAGAAAACAGCATTTGTCCAAATACAGGTCAATGGAGATACAAAATACCATCAAGAGCATTTGTCCATTGCTACAAGAACAGGCTAATTTTTTTATGAGTAAATTTTCCCACTGATAGAAATATATCTTATAAAAATATAAAGATAGCTGAGCCATAGTTAACACTTGCTATCAAAAGGCATCCTGTGAAATGCTGAAAATATATTAATGTATAATGTATCATATATGCAAGTTTTCCAGAGGTGGTGTATTTTCCCAGAAGAAATCAAGTAATATTACCCTTCCAATACAATATCTTCTGGACTGCAGTTAGGGTTAATTAACACATTAAGAAAAAAAATTCAAAAGCTATGGAGACATCCAGCTAAATGAAATGGGTTTCATATGCCTTAGCATTACCATATACCCAAATAAACTGAACTAAGACTCAAAAGAACTTACTATACATCCAACACATGGGGAAATATATGTATTGAATTTATTCTTAGTTTTCCCAAATGTTACCCTTACTAATCCAGACAAGTGACTAGAACACTTTATTTGTGTGTGCAATATTAAAACAGACAAAATAACTTAGCATTACTCACTCTAGTTAAGTAACTTGACCAGAAGGTAACCATAAGAAGATAGCATGAACATTTTTTTGGTATTAGTCAATATTTGTATGCTTTGCTACGTCATCATCAGTAACACATTCAACATGTTTTCATCCATTTTGCAGTACTTTATGTTAGACAACATCCAGGCCTCATCAAAACAATGTGCAAGTAATTCAAGCTCTAAAAATAAAGTGCTCTTAATTTTCATTTTTTCCTTATTTTTAAGAAGCTTCCTAAGGAAAGGAATCAGCCATGAAATGTCTGAAACACTGACAAAACCAAAGATAAACAGAGGAAAGGCTCTTTTTAAAGCATTTTTTCAAACTAAAACATCAAAAGCAAAAAGCCATGGGTTTGCATTTAAAGAGAAATTAAAATTTTAGCTGAAATGTATCAGCATGCAAAATATCAACTGAGCAAAAATATGCCAATCTGATAAATGCTTTCAAAAATAACAGAATATGTTAAAAGTCCTGCATAAACAAGGTTACAAAGAAATCTGCAAAACTTTCACCAAAAAAAAAAATCAAAACATTTCAAATTATTGTTTAGAAATCCTCAATACAAGAAAAAAGGCCTACAAAAAAAAATAATAAGAGTCACAGAATGTTTTGGAACATACCCGCCTTCTACAGAACCTATGAGGTGATCCTCCCTTAGCAACAGATAATACAAAAAAAGTGAGAAGAGAATCATCCACTTACTCAAAATAGTAGCTATTCACTTATACTTCACAGATGGGAGCTGCTTTTGTTTTCAACACACACATATGGTTCTAAGCAAGTAGTTCAGGTAGTCAGAAGTTGCAATTAAACTAGAATTTATTTCTGAATAGGATAACATTCATATTGCTTCCTTCAAGACATCTCACTGAACATTTTGACAAAAGCAATATATAGTCAAAAAAAGTTACAAGCACTCACTCCAAAATTTAAGCAAACCATTAAATCCATTATTTTTAATCATACAGTCCATTCAGCATAGTAACAGATGGCATTTTTAGTCCTATAAGGGACTCCTATACAGATTCTGCAAAGAGCTGTATATCTATAAAGCCCTTTTATTGCTTGGGAAGTGGTTTAGGTTGAAGTTACCATGTTTTCAAGGCTGCATGCACACTATTTCATGTAGAACGGCAGCTAAATTATGCACCAACTCTTACTGAAAACTGCAGGTTTATGAAATTAGAAAGGGTTTTTTCACTTTTAAAGCTATTCCAATGTTTCTGAATATGGCTTCTGTAAAAACTTAACTAAATACATGACGGTGAAATATTAAACTTACATGTGCATCAGTAGCTTTCAGAGTAAACAGTAGCAATTTTTGCTGCCACTGTTTCTTATAACACCAACTGTAATCACTGGAGTGCTGTGCACATTATAGTTATTTGCTCCACTTTTCTAAATGCTTTGGTAATATATTAAGTCATTTATGCATAAAAGGGCTATTAAATTTTTAACATTTCCAAGTTTTCAGACCTAAAAATTATACCTTTTCATAGAGAAAATAACAGGAAACATTTAACTTACTACAGTCTAAATTTTTACTTCAGCAGATCAAAAAATACAAGTATAAGAAGACTTACCCTTTGTTCCAGAGCTGACTGAGTCTGTTGTCTTAATAGAGTTTTAAATGGCCCCCCTTCTTTTCCAGCACTCCCACTGCCCATTCCTGAAGAGCATCAGAACAAATAACATTCAGAGAAACACAATTATAATTTGTAATCAAACTTTGATTTAAAAGATATAAAATAGTCATTGAGAACAGTCAATTTATCCCCATAATGTTAGTTTTCAGCATTTGGACAACACCCTCCCTCACCCACACTCCCCCCAATGAATAATCTTTTTCTGCTGTCAATCTGAATTTAAAAGAAAAAACCTACAAAACACAAAAACTTAGAAGATCAGGGCTTAGCAATTCTTTCCTATGGCAAATAGCTTCCTTTTTTTTCTTCTTACTATTGGAGCTTTGCCTATGATTTCAACACAGATGTATCTTCTCTGCTTTTCACAGAAGGTTTCAACCTAAACACATTTTCAACCCTAAATCTAAAAAGGGCTGCAAAATCCCCATTAACTCAACACAGCTGAATAAAGTATTTCTCTCTACTATTGCTATTTTTTTTTTTTTAAAGTAACACAAATTTAGCATTCTGAGCTTCAGAGTAACTAAATCCCATTTCCTAACTACTGTGAGGAGACTGTACACATAATTACAGTAGTAGCTATGTAATAGATGATTGAGACCAATAAAGAAAATTGCAAAGGTAATGTGCATCCTTTGGTCTGAAATATAAACTCTGGAAAAAATATTAAAGAAAATAAAAATAATTGATATCTAGCCAATGAAATACTCACTCATATGATTCATTCAAATAATCTAAGGACTATCGATCAGCATTTAAAACCACCGCGCTTATCTGATTACTGTATTTGTGCACACATAACCTGCAGATTATCTGGAAATTAATATGACAAACTCCAATTTTGCATAATATGGGTAATTCTCTCTTTCCTTCTTTCATATATTTTTCTCCCATCTCTATCCCCCAACACAAGAGCTTTTCTGAAGAGATGGGAAGTTTATCAGTTACACAAATATATTTGCTACCACATTTTCTGTTACTGAGGAACTGCACTCTTAACTGAGTGCAGTGAGATGCAGGTTATATGTATGACAGTTATTTGCTCTATGGCTAGAAATCACAGAAGTAGAAATAAACACATACCAAGACTGTGTTTTCTCCTAAAGAAAACACAATGCTGGTGAATCAGATTTTCTTGGTGATATTTCATACCTAAAAACATATTACCACTGGCATTTCTTGTATCTAAAGCCATCAGCACTAACTTGGCAAAGCAAAAATAAACATCTAAGTTGTATAGGAAAGCACAGGGTAAAGAACAACAACAACAAAAAAGTGTCAGGAGCAGGATGAAATACAAACACCACAGTGCAAACAGTTAGAAATGAAGCCAAGATTTTCTTTTACAGATTTTATAACTAAATTAACGTAATTCCTTTCCTTTTTCTTCTGATCACACATCTAATAAATATAAATGAGATTGCACATATACATCAAAGTGCAGTTATTTGCTTTAACTGGGATACCTGAAAAAAAACAGGGTTAATAATTTAATTCAGTCCTAACACTGTCAAAATTTCCTAGGATATAATTACCATGTAATTGCATTTAAAAAAATACTATAACTTAACAGATATTTTTAGCTGTTCTTGGATAAGGAAACAAAAAATTAGTATCTGTATAGTCCCCATTAAACAAGATTAAATTGTTTTTACTATTTGGCATTGACTGTAAACAACATTGTCAGGGACTATACAATATTAATTACAGACAAACATAGCATAAATACTGGGCATGAAACAAACTCAAAAAATACAAACTCATCAAAATAGTTCCACAGAAAAAAGCAGTAATACCAACTATTTAATTTAAATCTATGAAAATAATGCATGTCAGTGGAATGGAAAAAGAGGCAGTACAAATAAGAAGTTTGTACAGGCTTTGTTTAAAAGATTAATTTAAAGAGCAGTGTTGCTAGCCATCTGATAGTCATTATTTCAATAAATTATTAATTAATTATTTAGCAAGCATTTGTTCCAAAATATAGGAACAAAGTGAAGGGAATGAAGGGGATTTTAAAAAGTAAGTTATCTTAGTCCAATCACCAAAGGAAATATTATGACAGAGAAGGAGAAAGTTCTGTAGCATAAACTACGTATGTTTCAAATCCTCTAAAGTTCTGAAGCTGTTTCAAGCTTCTGGGGCAGAGGTGAGAGGTGGTATGAATAGTTCATGTAGCCAGCAGTTTTCAGAGGCTAATTGAACAAAAGCAAGGTTATAGAAGGCCATGTGTTAAATGCCCCCCTATTAAACTTTTTCCTAAAAATTTGTTTAAAGGCCATTAATAGATTGATCCTACCAGAAGCAGCTCTTCTGTGAAAGAAGCACTTTTCCTCAGAACAACTGGGCTGACATGGCTAGAGTGAGAGGGTTAAGGCTAGTCCCTGAGGAGACAGGACTCAAGATGTGGGGAATCACAAGAGAGTGTAGGGGAGCTGGGAAACAGGAAAATCCTAGGTCCTGGGGGGAAGGTGCTTCTGAGGAAAAAGTAATAGAGACAAAGAAATGTAGATTCAGAAGATAACTAAATAAACAGATGGAAGAAATCAAAATTAAGTGCTTTTTTTTCCTCCAAATGAATCAGCACTTACTGCTAAGCTATTTCTCAACATACAAAGAAATGGAATGACAATACAGCTCCACAATGTGAATGAGAAGCGTGTTCTCAAAATCATGACCTGTTGAACTTTATTTTGAAACTATTTTTTTAAAAAGCCATGGTAACCTAACTTTTATTTACCATTTCATACAGAATTTGATAACAAATACTGTGAAATACTGGCAAAATAACAGTTCTCACACAATCTGATCAGTTTCCTTATTTAGATATAAAAAGTTATTTTCCAAGAGAAGTCATGGATATGATTTTTATTCATAAATACTGTAGCATTCTAAGTTCCCACAAAGAAAAGGAGTTCACATCTTCTCAATTTCCTCCAAACATATATTATGTCAGATCAAAATCTAATACCCAATTAAAATATATAAGATTTTTTGTCAGCCTGGATAGTCTCTTAGTTTGCGGTGGCATAAAAATATATCACTATTAACAGAAGATGGCTAACTTCAAAATAAGCCTTCTTAGCACAGAATAACATCCCCTCATATTTAGATGAAATATAGACAAGGATGGGTATCACAACCATAACTGTGTATTATAAAATTAATTAAGGTAATATTCTCCAGATTTTGGAGTTACTGAAAACTAGATCCTTAAGCAGATGCAAGTTTCTTTTTTTTTTTTTTTTCTTTTTAGTTACTCATTTTGTGAAACTGTGATACCTGCACTCTTTTTCCAGGTTAGTCTCCATCTCAAACATGTGAACACACTAGCTACCTGAGAAACACAAAGGAACAGAATGTACTGCAGAAGCATCAGAAAATACTTTATTTATCACATAAGCCAATCTGAGTAATGGGTACATATCTCAAATTTGATAAATGTTTAATGTATCACATGAGATGTTTGCTTTTTTTTTCCTAAATTAACATCACCAACTTCCACACTGAAACATTCCAACTTAATAACAGTTTTAGAAAATGAAAACAGAGGTCTAAACATAAGCAGTGAATTATTAAAAACAACATACTGAATTTAGTATGTTATAGAAGTATCTTCTGCAAATATCTTTCATCAAATTTTTGGTAAAAGGTAAAACAAACAACCTAATACTGGCCTTTGAAGCTAATAAGATTTAAAATCTAGTATGTCTCACCAAGATACAGAATTTTAAATGCAACCAACAAATCCTCTTAATACAAGTTTGAGTAGCAGAGTTAAAAGATGCTAAAAAAACAGCACTAGTAAGCAAAAGCATGTCCACTGTTAGCTTTAATGCTAAAAAGATAGCTAAAAATATATTTTAAAGATTTATGTATATACTTGGAAAAAATCCCTAAAACTAAGAGGTACTAATTAGACAGTCTGTTACAGTTCTGAATGAACTGACTAAAGATGAGAGGGCTCATCCACCTACATAATATAGCCAGGAATGATGTAAGGTTGCTGCTTTAAAAACTTGACAAATTCACAGTCAGTTGCCACCTTCATAAATTCAGAACATTTACATCTATAAATATGACCATCTATGGTACATTCAAATCCTTTATAAAGCTGATCAACAGGTTTTCATATATTCAGTAAGTCAACAACAGAAATTTGTGGTTCCCCTACATAGTAAGAATCCAGTTATATTAGTAGGTCCTTTAAACAAGTGACCAACATAGGTTATCCACAAAAATTTTTGTTTGTATTTTTTTTGTACGGGTTGGGGTGTTTTTTCCCTCCCCTTTGTGTAAAAGTGTGCTTTTGTTTGGTTGGGTTTTTTTATAAATATGGGACAAGGAAGATCGCACTAAGACAGACAGATTCCTAGTTGAGAGTATTTTTTTAACAGATATCTAAGAAATAAACTGGATAAAATATTGAATAGAACTGCATTTGAATGCAACACTTACTGTTTCTGCTTGCAAAAATTCTTGAAAGAGGTGCTATTCAGTAAAGCCAAATCAACTATAATATCCTTACAGAATATCTAGATTAGATGAAGAATGTTCTGAGCTTCAAATACCACAACTTAAAATACCATTCAAAAAGCAACCAAAATTTTATAAACAATTCTGCAAAATATGATGCCCTATAGTAGCAAAACTCAGGGCATTGGTCACATAACGGAGAATAAACAGACTAATTCTTTGAGTTGTACTGACATTATTACTGACGTGATTCTGACCACAGACTGAAAAATAAGAAGGGAGGAAACAAGTTTAAAAAAAACAAGAGAGAAAGAAAAATGTTTTCTGAAGATGGCTGAAGTAGAAGTTAAAAGTTACTTTCAAAATGTATACTGTATACGTAAAGCCACTTCCATATACCAAGGAGAATAAAGAGACAGCTGCTACATTGCTAGTATTGCATTTTCAAAAAGCAGTTAAAAAAAAAATCACAGAGAAATGTATACAGTTTACTTATAGCACAACACATAAGGCTTGAAGTCTACATAGATTTATTAACACTGTCCTTAACATCTTGCAGTGAGATTTGTACTCCCATGATTTGTAATATGAAATGGAGGAAATAAGAAAAAGGCATTCATTTAGGACTCCCTTAACACTCTCGAGATTTTTATTTCAACTTTAATACAGTTGTGTTACAAATGTCATTTTAATGTTATCCACAATAGTGGAAATATAGGCAGGTTTTCAATTTTCACCCTACAGAAGCCCTTTCAAGCTTGAGATGTGCTATCTGAAGTCTCCAATTGCCACATCATTTTGATAACTTAAATGTCAAAAAGCAAAAAGGGGTTGAATGAAAGTATAAAAAGAGAAACACAAATTAAACAAAAAGTGGGTGGAAGCGCCTTACCAGTTTTGGGTGTCAAACTCAAATCTGTGTCAGAAGAAGAGGACTGTCGACTGTAGGACTTGGAAGGTGAAAAGGAATAGGTTTGGTTTTTCAGAGGGGTGGAGGGTCCTGATGAATGAGTATTGGGATTGGGATCTTCATTGAAGGGAATCCTGCCAGAAGAAGGTGGAAACACATTCAGTAATCCTGTGCCAAAGGACCTGGCTGACAGCAGCATGATCCAAACACCAGGATGGGATTGGGGCAGGGCCAGCAGCTATTCCTTAGGTGCGAGACTGGGGATGAGGCCAGAGGCAAAGAAATGCTGTTTTACCCATTCAGCATTCTACAGATAGATGCTGATATCTACAATGAAACAATTAAGCCAAATGAAAGGCATGAGATGTGACAAAAAAATTATATATATATGCAAAAGAAAAACAAAAAACAAAACTGAAAACCATTTATGGCTTAAAAATCTGGTCAAATAGACAACGCCTTGAGTTAGTTTAATAAAGAAAAAATATTTCAAATTATATTTGTGTTTATACATATTCATACATTTATGTATATACACACATGTATTTTAAGAAAAAAAAATGTTTCCTTATCCTATAGCATCAGCAGCATGCCACAGCTAAAAACAGAGCAAAGAGAATCTTTATGGGAACAACTATATTGACACACAGTTCACTTATGCACAGATTGACTTACCTGCTCTCTAAGACCATCTCTTCCACAAATGGCACATACCCTTCCTATAACCATTTTAAAGCCTAAATACTGTATCTGAATTATGCTTGAAAGCAATTATGAAATCCAATCAAAAACGTGCTTTCCTCCAATGACTGTAAAATAGTCAATGTTCCCCAGATACACCAACTTAACTTATTTTTATTTAATTCCTTAGGAAGCAAGCATGTTAGAAAGAAATGAAGAGAGTGGCTTTGTGGAAGAGATTCTGATGCATTTTCAAGAAACTATTGCCTTTGTTTCAGCAGCTGCACACAGAGTAGTTCTTCACTGACAACAGAAGGTGTCTCCATGAGAAAATGAGGGAGAAAAGATGAGTGGTACCTGCCTACACTGCCTGCCTGCCTGCACTTTGCGACCACTGTGCCTGTGGCCTGCCTCTCCCCAGCTCTTGAGTCTGAGCAGTCTCGTACCAGTGTAGATGAGAGTGGGAACAGACACAGAGAAGTTCTGAGTAAGTCGTGAGCCAGTAGCAGTGTGAATTGGGCTGTTGTGAGTCGAGCGGCATCCATGGCTTGGCGGATGAACCAGCGGAGACCTGAGAGAATTTGCAGCCAAGGTGGAAGAAAAGAAAACAATACATACAAACAGGTTGCAAAGTTATGTTATGATTTCAGGGAAGTTTAGCTAGAGGAGATCTCTTACTTTAAGCAGACTCTAAGAATTTAAATTCCTAGCATGCAAGAGTCCAGATGAAATAAAAAGAGAGAAAGGGACAGCTTAAGCATTAGCTTGTGAATGTGTAATTGATTCTTTGGCAACAGGGCATCAAGTTAGTAAAGCCAAGAATAAGAAGTATTAGTTGACTTTGCCGGCTTTGAGAAATATTCCCATTTTTCAGACCAAGGGACAAGTGATTCTGCCAATATCCACCACCAAGCTGAACAGGGATTACTTGTGGGGTGGAATTCCCACATCTACTCCAGAGTGAAGCTACTGATTTTTATGAATGCTTTTTAAGTTAGTAGTTACTATGTCCACTCTTTTTCCCCCCCCTCCTTAAAAAACCCCTGTTATTTTATGCTGCATCATATCCAGAAACTCTTTCAATGGCAAATTTTAAAACTGAGACAAGTTAAGCTATTATTTGAAATAGAAATCCGTAATTTTGAGGTCAGAGCATATTGATGTCTGCACAACAAAAATGCCTAATTGCTATTGTAATGGCAGAATAGCTCAAGTTAATGAAAATGGTTAATTCAATTAATACCTCTGGAAATATAGCATTAGTAGTATATTTTTTGGTCCTATTTTTTCCTTCCAGAAACTGAATCGTTCTACCAAAGTGGAAAAAAAAAAAATATCCAAGCAACAGTGTAGTAACAATTTGAAGACTCTAAGTATTTTTCTATTAATTTGTATGAATATTTAAAAAAATGCATTCAAACTGTCTTGGTGCTGCAGTAGATGTAACAAACATCAAAAAATTCTACTCTTACCATCAAAAGTTTTTTTTCTGCAAGTACACTGTATAACTCCACCTGTTTTGCAATAGCCCTACTTATTTTGCAACAATAAAAATTAAAGCGAACACAAAAAAAGACAAGAGCACGTCAGGATCATTCTCTAAATCACAGACAAAATTGTCTGAATTCAAACTTTATCTTTTCCTATATGCTCAACATAAATGCTCAAACTTGATTGTACTGAACCTGGAAAATCTTAAAGAGAAGTTATATAAGGAGCCCTCACAAAAATATTTATGGTACAAACACAGAATCAAAGCAGAACTAAGTATTAGTTAGGAAATTGGTGGATCACAACTCAAGGATACATAATAACATTGCTATATAAATTCAAACAAGTAAGGATTACCACTCCAGCTTCTGTAGAAATAACATAATCCAACCTAAAACATTACAAAATTGTGGAATATAAAGAAGTTGCAGACAAGTAAAACTACAAAAGAAAAACAAATTGGGGAGGAGGTTTAAAAAAAAAAAAATTCACACCAGTTATGTAAAACTGAATGAGTATGAAAAGAAGAGATGAAATTTGTTTCCCTACAGACTATTAATTCATACTTACTCCTTCATTTCTTTGGATGGGGAGTTACATGCAGGTAAAAATGCTGAAGTGTTACTTAATTTATCCAACGTGCAGGCTGTTCCTATGGCTCGCACTACTAGTCCAGACTCTCCCTCCAAATCAAAACACTGCAAATAACCAACAACAGCATTCCCTCTCATTTCAAGCACCTTCAAGCCAATCTTCCTTTGCAATTCACCTATAAAACAAAAGGTAAAGAGCTCATCACTGCAGTGAACTTCCCCTATTCTCTTCTGTGGTCTCTGGCCTCTGCTTTCTGAATTGCCAGTGAAGTCAGTAAAATAGGTAATTGATCCAATGTTACATAGTTATGACAAGCAGCTGGTTACAAAGTTATATTTATGCCTATTTCACTTTAATTCATATTTTGTGCTCTTTTAAAATTAATAGTGCTTCATATGGCAGGCTCATCTATAAAATGTAACACCAAATAAACAAAAAAGGATACCAAATATGCCATTCTCTCACTGCAAACAAAAGACTGCCACTTCTCTATTAGACTCTTCCAGTCTCTGCATGGAGCTAAGTATAAGACAATACTTAATTCGCAGGACATTCAAATAAAGTTCATTGAACTATGTAGCTAGATAGCTTTGGTGATACTAAGTGGAAAATAGGGTCTCTTCTAATGAAAGATTTTCAAAATCCTCTGTTAAACTGAAAAAACCTCCCTGTCACAGAGTATAGCCTAACAGTCCCAGTGATGTTAAATCAAGTGGAATAATATGATCCTAGAATACCAGGTTGGAAGGGACTTCAAGGATCGTCTAGTCCAACCTTTTAGGATTTTTTTAAAAATTAAAATCTTGGTTTAAATGAGCTGGCCCAGCCCCACGTCAAAATGAGTCTTAAAACTGTCCAGTGTAGGAGAATCCACCAGTTCCCTTAGGAGATTATTCCAATGTCTAATTGTTCTTATGGTGAAAAATTTTCTTCTGGAGTCCAATTGGAATCTCCCCAGGAGTAACTTGTACCCATTATCCCTTGTCTTTTCCATGGGACTCCTTATGAAAAGGGAGTCTCCATCTTCTTGGTAGCCACCTTTTATGTACTAGGGCATGGTAATAAGGTCTCCCCTAAGCATTCTCTTCTCAAGGTTGAACAATCCCAGTTTTCTCAGTCTTTCTTCATATGGCAGCTCTTCCAGTCCTTTGATCATCCTCACGGCCCTTCTCTGGACCTTTTCCAGTCTATCCACATCTTTTTTGGATAGTGGGGACCAAAGCTAAACACAGTACTCAAGGTGTGGTCTGACCAGTGCTGAGTAGAGCAGGATAACGATGACTATCTCTGATGATGATGCTCTTGTTAACAGAACCCAGCATCTTGTTGGCCACTGCAACACCTTTGCAACACACTGGTCAATCATGTTGAGTTTGTAGTCCACCAAGACCCCCAGGTCCCTTTCCACAGGGCTGCTCTCCAGCCAAGTGGCTGCCAGTCTGAGCTGCATTCCTGGGTTATGTACTCCCCAGTGAAAGACCTTACACTTGCCTCTGTTAAACTTCATTAAGGTTCCTGCTAAGCCCACTCCTCTGGCCTGTCCAGGTCTTTCTGAAGGGTGGTTCTCCTTTCTCATGTGTCAACCTTCCCACTCATTTTGGTGTCATCTGCAAACTTCATCAGGGTTCTCTTGATCCCAACATACAAATCACTTGAGAGGTTAACAGCATTGGGCCCAATATTGATCCTTAGGGGACCCCACTTGTGACTTGTTGCCAGTTTGAGAAACAGATATTTACTACCACCCTCTGAGTATGGCCTGTCAGCCAGTCCCCCACCCACCACACAGACCACTTGTCTAGGTCATAACATGTCAGTTTCTCTAGAAGGAAGCTGTGGGAGACCATGTCAAAATCCTTGAAGAAGCCTTTTCCATCTCTGGTTTTGCTCTCAGCAGACCCAGAAGCTCACAGTTAAGCCAAGGGGGTTTCCTGCTCTGCCTATTTCCCTCACCTTTAGAAGGTATGATCTGGTTTTGTGTATCTAGGAGAGTGTTCTTGGAAAAACTCCCAGCACTTGCTAGCTCCTTTATCCTCCATGAAAGCTTCCCTTCAAGCTGAGCCCTGAGCGAGCTGAAGTTTGCTCTTCTAAAGCCTAAGAGCTTGGTCTTTGACTTAACCTCCAACATGCATGTTGATCACTACTGCTTTCTAGAAGCTTGGGTTTAAAATTACCAGAAGGAGGTTCCTTTTGTAAACTACTTAACAGAAGATGCAATTATACCTGCAGTGGTTTTGAAAACTCTCTAAGATTGAGGTAGAGTAGAAAGACTGAGGTAGAAAGTTTCTACTACGGTTTCCATTCAAGTCAAGGTTGAAACTAGAGTCTGTTTTACATACACCACACACGACAGATCTATGAAACAGCCCAGGTCATTCTCAGAAGTTAGAGATTTCTTAAGGATTCTTTAGGTGTTTAGGCCACCAGTAACAACAATTGCAATGTGAAGCATTATATACATGACATGACACAGTATTGCTAAAATAGCTATTTTTTTCATCTTAGCCACTGCCATAAATAAAAATATTAATAAAATCTAGCAGAATACTTCCACATGTATTACTTCATCTACTTTTGCTATTTATGCAAGGCAAGAGATATGCAAATGTTAATCCCATAAACTGACATACCAGAAGAACTATACTAAAACCTCTTAGAAAAAGAGTTCATATCAGTTATGATAGTACTGTTTTCTTTCACGTTTTTTCCTCAAAACATGCTGCCTTTCCAAGTAAAGATATTGAGTAACTTCTCCCTGATCTCTTATATTGCCCCACCTACTGAAGATACACACTTGTAAAACCTAACTCATTTGTTCTTTCACTATCTTCCTTAAAACACAGCTGTATTTACAAGGAACCTGACAACATTAAGAGCCCATTAGAGAATTGAAACCACTGCCTATCATTCTAGTGGCTATTTTTCATTGTTTATTTCTATACCTTCTATCTATCCACAACTATCTGTCTGACATTGTCCACCTCTTGTCTTAATGTGCAAGTATTTTGGAATAGGGGTGTTTTGATCTATTTGCACTGGAACACGAGGATTTTGGTTCACCACCACTGTTCATAATCATCAGTAACACAAAAATAAATAAATAAAATATGTGAAGATAACTGACACTAATCACTGGTCTATCCAGGAATTGCAAGTATATCCTGCATAATCAATGCAAGGTAATGCAGAAGTATGCTTGAGAAACAATCAATCTTGACTTTGAAAAAATGAGATGAGTAAGAGAAGTATTAACACACTGTATCTGAGATGGTGTATATCTGCTCACACAATTTGAAAATCGCTCAAAGAGAGTGGAGTAGTTTGTTCTTCTAACAGAGTCAAAATTCTAGTAAAACGTCTCGTATAGGTTAAGAACATCTTCAAGAATGTTCCACAGGTTTCTTTGACCTTGCTAAAAACAACCAACAAATTAGACAGTAGTATGGCCTCACCGGGGGGTGGGGGGAGCCATACTGGCCAACAGGAAAATAGAACCTTCAGAAACAGAACACACTGTGAACTGGAAAAGTAAACACTGTTAATACCCCAAAATCATATACCATCTTATTTTAAGCATGTCACTTATATAAATGGTGGATATTTTTTAAAGCAGCAACAACCTTTAAAGCCTACATGTTTAATACCTGACATGAGTGAAATAAGTCTTTGCCTAGCCTCATTCGATGCCCTTGGTGTACGAATTCGGTCTATCCATTGGTATTCTGGGTCTTCATTAACTACAAGTTCTTCCACAAATCCATGAATTATTACTGCTCTGTAACACTTTGGAATAGATGTAGCTGTTAAAAAAATATGCATATAAAAGATGTAAGGTGTGAGTCTATGAGCCAAAAATTCTAAGAAAAACAAAATTACACACATGTAAACAATTCTAGAAAGTAATCCACATGATCTTCTGTTATAATGTGGACATACCCAAGCAGTTTTGTTCTGGGAAACCCTGAAATACTGATATGGCAACTGCTGAGTGTATCATTTACAACATGTACATGTACAATTATGAAACCTTTTCACTTTGTTCCTCCTTAACAGCATATGAACCCAAAGCAACACAATGTGCATACGCACATGCACTGCAATGCAACTTAAAGATAAGGACAGGGGTGAGGGGAATCACTTATTTACATTGTCTTAAATTGCAAATAGTAAAAATGTATTAGAAAAAGAGAGAACTAAATTTTCTGCACTTGCTACTGGCTTTGATGGAATTTACACGGGGTTTATGCAATAGGCTGCTGAAAGAAGGGAAACTGACAGAATAGGTAAAGAAAGGAAAGGAGGGAGGGAAAGAGATTTATGTTCCAATGAACCTTCTCCCTCTACTTACTGCAAAAAAACTTGACTCCACAGGATGACTGCCTAAACCTGTTTAAATCATTGAAGAGATCTACTTTCACCACCACATTGATCTCCCCACGTATACCTAGCAATAAAAAATAAATTAAAAAAAAAAAAGAAAAGAAAAATTAGAAGCTGTATCAGAAACAAATACAAAACTAGCTCTATTAATTATTCCCTATTATTAGTAATTAATGCACTTTTAATTACCAATGAGTTAGTTTTTCTGCAAGGACAGTTCTATAACCCTGCAAGAACCCCTCAGTTCAACTGATAGTTCCCATGTTGATTCTAGCCTGGGCCAAAAGAGCAGAAAGACATTTCCATGCCTCTCAGGTCTGCTGCAGAGACACCACCTCAGAGGAATTTTCTACTTCAGCCAGGTCTTTGAGGCTGAAGCTATGCAAGCAACAGTCCTCAAATACATGCTGCACCAAACAGGATTTTAGAAGAAAGACTGAACTGAGAAGAGAAGCCATTAGCCTCCTGATACTGCAGTGGCCTATGCCGTAGTGTGCAAGTGCTCTCTCTGTTCCTTTGCCCTGTACCATCAATGCAGGAAGGATATAAAAATCAGTATCTAAGTACTGTGAGTGTCCCAAGATGTCCTTTGCACAAAAGGTCACAAGTACAAACTGAATACAGATGCCTTGAAACTGGAGTCCTGTCCACATTATAAAAAAAGTTCTTACCAACAACAAAAAGCTTTTACATTTTCTCCTTGAAAGGATTTCCAAAGTTTCAGTAAAACTACTCTTTTAAGTTCAATCCAATGAGAAAATTTATGTTTCTTCCTAGAACCACAAGTGGCATAGTAAAAGTTTGTAAAATTTTTCTGACTATGAGAAGAAATACATATAAAATATAAGGTACTAGCCTTTTTAGATAAATCTTTAATTTTTGGCCACAATTAAACCTTACTAATAGTGGAATATTCAACAGACATTCCTTCCTTTTTTATTTTTCTGCTCTCCTATTCTTTTTCCCCACCCAGTAATAAAATCATTTCACATATGATAGGTTCTGACATACTGAGGACTAAACTTCCTGATGAGTCTGATTTCTAATGTCTTCAGAAGCTTTTATCACAGCTGTATGTGACACTCAAAAGCCTAAGATTTGTAGATCAACTCCGACATTATTGCAATAAAGTCACCTAGCTCTACATTTCAAAATGCAAATAGAAAGAAGCCTTCAACTACAAGTGACTTCACAAGTGACTCAAGTTCAAATATTTTCACAATTAAACATGTTTAGGTGAAGAAAAAAAAAGCACACACCAAAAAACCCCAACGTATTTATAAGCATTATAATGATTTCTGTTTTGAGGAAGCATCAATTACTATTTGCCAAGGATCGAGATAATTAGAATCTACTGTTACGAGCATAAAAATACAAGAATTATAACTTGACTAGAAAAAAACTCCAAACCATTCAACTGTGAAATATTAATAGATCTAGAAAAATATAAAGAAATATAATTCTCTCTGGCATACAAGTTGTATACATCTTGTGACAAGTGTTCACCTAAATTAATTTCAAAAGAAAATGTACACTAGGAAAATGTGAATAGAAAAAAGCATAAGTAAGAAAAATACATGCAATATTTCTCAAAAAATTCTTTTTGCTATAACTGCTTTAAATGTAAAAAATACTTATCAGTTATGGTGATCATCTAGTAAATATCATTAATTATTTCCCAACAATTTATAATTTAACATAGTTAAGTCATTTAATTCACACTGTATAATGAATACAGGTGGTAATACCAACCACAGGGATGTTTTGCAATAAGGTATTCAAGAAGCAAACTCACTGCTGTAAATTCATCTTGACTTTCTGGGACACAAGCTGTGTTTCATTAAAATCAAAGGTAAAAATATCATTAACTTTGTTTTCTCATACCTTCAAGATATTCTGATGAAATCTACCTAGCACTGGGAGTACTTTCTGCAGGCAAAGGAACTTCATCCTGTACTTTATGTTGAAGATGTGTCACATCCTGTCCCTCCATGTCAAGTTTACCCAACATCCAGAAAGATGCACCCCATGTGACTTCAGCAAAAGTATATTCTTTTGGTAAACACATAGTAATTGGAAAAGTATGTCTGGGTCTCTTTCTTAATCTGAATTCTGCAGTAACTATTTTCAATACCATATGAATACTTTTTCCACTTGTCACAAGTTCTGTGGAAGGCATTCTGCCAAGCACTAGTCTAAAATACTAAGCCAGAAATAAGGAGGGGAAAAAAAAAAACAAAAACAAAACCCAAAACCAAAAAACAACCACCAAAACACAACCCAAACAAAAACCACACACCACAGCAATACACCAGAAAAGTCACTTTCCAGCTTGCAAGGCTAAAATTATTGCAAGCTTTCTGAAGACAGCTTACAGAAATGAAGACTGTAAAAAGCATATTACATCTCAAACAACACTGGTTTACTTTTAAATTAGCAAATCTTACCATGAATGGTATCATAAATTGGAAACCATCCTGAAATAACTGTAGCTGCTTCACTATAGAGCAAAGGATCAATATCTATGTACACTTTGCCAATGGCATCATTAGCACTGTAGGTATCGTGATCAAGAACTGTGATCTGTAGAGGCTCATCTTGTAGCTCTTCATCATCTACCTAGAGACAAATATTAACATGGAACCTCAATATTTAAATATATATATATATATGCAGGGAAGCACTGCTGTAAAACAAATGCAAAAAAGAGGGGAGTTAGCTGTGTATATTGACCTGACACAGATAAATGTTGATTTCCTGTATCTAGTCAACTCATCCACTTAATATTTTACCCTTCAGACTGGCAATATCTTGGAACCAGAATTATCACTGGGAGAAGACCAGAAAAGCAACATTACAGTGATTATACATTTAAAATAATTCCACATTATATGTTTTAAAGTCACATTCCCTAGATTGTCTACCCATCTCCACAATACATACTTTTCATTTAAAAAAGTGACAATTTAAGATAAAGCATATTAAAGTACTATTACACTCTGAAGTTAAGATTTTTGGTGGTCCCACCCTTCCAAACTGGTCACTGGCTTAAAAGGAGAGAAGACATTCTATAAAAACCATGGTTTTAAAAAAAAAATTAAAATAAAAAAAACCCCAAACAGTCATTTAAGACATGCTCTTTCCTAAATAGATGCAGTAATTTATCTGCAGATAACCTCAAATATTTTTTAGGACATACAAAGTCATTCATTCTACAACTTTGTGTTGAGCATCACAAACCAAGAATCAGGTTTGCTAAATGCAATGGAATGATTTATGTCAGTGTTTGCAGAATTATAACATATAGTCTTGCAAAAGGATCAAACTGTACACACACACTTAAGCAGCTAGTGTTTTTCCACTCTTAATTTTTTTTTCCCCCCTCAATGTTGCTGTTTGGATCTTTTCTTTCCCAAATCCATTTTTCCCTGCAAAAAGATAGAAAGTTAAGACTTCCGTTATTGTTAAAAAACCTCTTTCTATATGAACAGTTAACCTTCCACACACAGATCAGCTCTTTCCCCTCCCACAAAAACACAACCCCAGGAATTGAAAGATAAAAAATTAAAATTATTTATTTTCAATATCATAGCACTACTTTCTTAATCAATATGAGTTGCTGATTAAGAGATGCTCTTAAGCATTCTGTGTTGATTAATAATCTGCCTAACCTTACTACTTTATATTTGCTCTACAATATTACTAACATTACCAACTATTACATCACTCATTCCATGCACATATATTTATAACCATGTTTATACTGTGAATGTCATCTTAGAACACTATAAATCAGTATTATATATTCAAATGTTTTAACAATTAACTTATTCTAAAAACTATTGCATAATACTTTTAAAAGTCAAAAAAAAAAATGCAGTAACAAAAAAAGCAAACACTTGTTCAGGGCATAATATCAAAGGACATCAATTAATTAGATCCTGGAAAGCAACAGGCAATTACAGGAAAATGCTGTGTGCTCTCATTATTACATAAGGAAATGGGAAAAGAAAGTGTCCAATAATTGTTTTCCAAGCTCTTTCATTTGTAATTTTCTCATAGGAATTATCCACTTTATTCTTTGTCAAGTGCACTATTTTTGCAGCCCAAAATAACATTTCAGACATCAATTAACTTTCCTTACTCAAAATAATAACTTTAAAAACATACAAGCATACCCGTACTGAAGTCTGAAAGCCTCATCATTAAGCTATTTCCCTTCCACTTTCACCTCTGTCTTGTCTAGTATAAACCAGAATAACATTTGAGTTGGATCCAACCTGGCAAACTTTTATCTTTACAAACAGTCCTAAAAAGCCAGTGAGACACCTTTAGCAAACAGGGATAGGTTTGCTGTAAAGGCTTTGTGCAGAAATATACTTCACTCCTCAAAATCCATTTTCTGTCTGAAATTAAATTATTTCATTAAGGGCATCTAAACCAGAGCGTCTATATAAATAGAGGAGAACTCTTAAAAAAATACTTACTTCAAATTTGAACCACTCAGAATTCCACTGAGGATTAAGTGATTTGGGATACACATCAGTCTTAAATGTTGTATTTCCAAATTTTACCTAAAAATACAACCATTCAATTATTAATAACAAGTAAGCTTCGAAACTTATTAAATCTACACATACAAATAATTCTAAATACATATTTCAGTATTAGAAACATTGTTTTCTTTTCAGTGAGAGTCGTTTTGGGGTTTTTTTTTAGTTGTTTAACATATATCAGTAACTTTCCATGCATCACCAACGCTTCCAATAAATCTCTCTCTCGCACTATTAAAATTGTTTCTTTTCCTCCCCAATTACTTATGGGGTAAAAATATATATTGGTTATTCAAAGTCACTTGGTATACCCTCTTTGCCTTCTGTTTAGAAGTCCTGTAAGGAAAAGTATTCTAACTATAGTTTATGTTCTGTTATTGTTTTCTCTAAGGTTTCCAATTCAGCTTTACTGACAATTTATAAAATAAGTAAAGAACTAAAATGGTGACATTGGTAAAATTATGTCATAAATTTAAGAAAACTCCCCATATACACACCAGAAAATAACTGAAGCCATTCCCATTAATGCATGACATGCTGGACACATACCAGTAAATTCAGAACAGCAAGGGGGAAGCACGTTATCAGTTGTCACTTATTTCATAAAATATAAAATGCTCCAGGAAGCATATAGGGAAAAAGGTTAGAGGGGCTACATATCTGTAAGCATACCTCTCTATATGCCCCTGTAACCTCCAGTTATCTTCTCCATACTTGTATTGATTAATCTACCTTCAGCCATATAATAGCCTATTGCAGGAATCTCCATTTGGTCTCCATAGGACTCCAGGATGACCCCATCTGGTTGTTTGTTGGGTCTTTTCTGCTTTTTAGAAAAGTCAAATTGAATTTCTGTGCTGCTCCATATATCAGGAAACTATGCTGTGCAATGCAAGAGGCTTTATTTCACTACAGCTTTCATTCCAAACCATTTAGAAACACTTGCAGCTATGTATTTTAATTCATTCACAATTCTTAAGAATCATGAGTGTGTTGATGTAAAAGAAATGCTGCAGTTAAAGACAGTTGTGGATTTTGAATGATGTTTTCTTTTTGAAGGTCTAATTGGATTTTTGGAGACTAAATTTAGGCTTAGCTTTTGAAAACTGTATCAATTTTTTAAACACTTTTGCTCAAGCAAGTATTACATGAACACTTGACATGTTTCAGGAATATGGTGATTATTTTTGCATAGGTGCATACTCCAATCCTAAAGAGATTCTGCACTTGTTTTAGTACATCCAGATAATTTTAAAAGCCTAAAGCACTGCAGAAACAGACTAAGAGTTCACACCGAGCTCTGTGTAGATAGCCATATATATAACTCAGTCAACAGAGCTCTGTACTGCCTTTGTGACCAATGAAACAAACTAAAATAAGGTGGGGCTCCTTACTTGATTCCATAAACAGCAATGCTGTTTGAAAAGTAGTTACTTCAAAGTAAGCTTTGAAGATAAAATCCAGAGTGGTATGAAAGCACTGGAGTGAGTAACCTTAGTGTAAAAAACCATGTAGCTACCAAAAGGTGGATGTAGCCTGTGTGCATACAGAAAACTAACAGCACTGCCACTTGGATGTAGTCATCACACAAAGCAGTATAATCAAGAGGCACACGTTTTAACTCCGCTACCTTCTACAACAGAGGTTGCCAAGACACAACGGCCCACAGCTCCACCCAAGCTATTTTTACATGTTATCTAGGGAGTAAATTAGTTCCCTTGAAGCCCCAGGCAGATGTAACTGAACTTCTCCAGTAGTCAAGCTAGTTCATTAAAGTTACTAGAGATAATCAAGCACTAAACGGATGTCTGCTGTACAAATTTAGAAGTGCAATTAGAGGAGAAATAGTGCTAATTTGCTCCAGGTCACAGGTGCTGGAAAGTCCAAGTCATGCATAAACTGAGCCAAGTAAGAGCTTTCAAGTATTTTCACATTTTTCTCTTCTAATTCTAGATTTATATTACAACATTTAAGGAAATTAAAGCCTAGTAATTAACTGTTATCTTAAGGTTACTTCAGCTTTTCATTTTTATTAAAGTGAAAATGTTTTGTTAAGGTTTTCAGCAACCTTATGCTGGAAAAAAAAAACCCATAGCTTCAAGTTCAATTTATTTTGACATAAATTTCACTTGTTGCCTTGCCCACTCCACACGTGGAAAGGGTAGTTTCCACTGCCTAAGTAACAGTCCTAAAAATAAGACCCCACCTACTTATTTCTTTAGCCTTATTTGTGCCAAGACGCTAATGAAACTGCACAATTAACCCAGCCAAGCAAATTATCTTTTTGAAAAGCTTCTTTTTCCTTGTTTGATAAGCTACACTCTAACCAGATCAATTTCCAAATCTATTTTCCAAATCTCATCAGCATACTGTGTTTCCTATTCCTGTTTTCCCCATCTCCTAGTAGCTCTCATCAAATGGCTGTAGGCTGCCTATCAATTAAAAACTGACAAGACATTTGAAACTGAACACTGAAATATTAAGTATAAGTGATTGTCATTCATGTCATGAAATAGAACTGTATGCTATTTCAGTTCCACTGAAAAGCATATGAAAAATATTTTCATTTTATGACCAATTTACTGTCCAACTAAGCAACTCCCTTAGTGCCTAACATCAATTAAAGTTTTAAGCACCAAATAATATCAGGACTTAGCCAAAATCCATTTTGATATTAATATTAATCAGACTTCTCCATTTATATGGTTCTAGAAAGATATTCTGCTTTTCCTACCTTAATTCCAGCATTGCACCAACTGCTATTTGTGGTACAAGCATGCATTTACATAAGCATTCCATTTTTAAACACCTCTTTGCTTTTTGTGACACTATGATTTCTAAATCTATGGAATCTTAATGAAATGTTTTAAGCCATTCACTTTAGCAATAGCAAATCATAAAACAGAAGGATCAAGTCAATTAATTTCACAGTCCCTTCCCGAGACTGTATATACTGGCTTGTTACCTATATGACTGTGAAGAAGGTTGAGGTTAGGTATTTTTGATGCAATAACGATTTAAACACATTAACGATACTTAATATTTGTCCAATAAAATCCTCACTGAAAATATTTTAGGACTTTCAATAATTTGAATAGAAATATGGTCTTGCTCTGGCTGGGGTTTGGATTCGATTATCTCCAGAGATCCCTTCCAACCCCTAACATTCTATGATTCTATGAAATCTGAATAATGGCCTTAAAAGTAAACCACTCCACGCTTCATCTATTTGGAAAAGCAAATTACTTAAAACACGCTTTTACTATTTCTCCATCCTGCTTACAACACGTCTACCGAATCCCGAAATGGATTCCATTTGGCTGCCGTATCACCAAGAGCCATTCATCAACAACCTTCAGCAAAGAGAGGCTGAAAAAATAACAGAGCATTTCTAACATGCTGCCATTCAAACTCCACACGGCTGTCCGATGAAAATCACACCGGAGGATAAACCAAAAATTGCTTCAGAAACATGCCCGCGGACACGGGCTCAGGCTGCTCCTTGGCCGTTGCCGCAGCGACTTCATGGGGCGCGCTCGCCCACCTGGCTTCACCCTTCCCGCGCAGGAGGATGGAGGAAAAGGAACACCGGAGACACGAAACGGGTCCCAGGGCGGCGGTCAGCGGCATCCCGGGCAGCAGCGTACGTGACCGCGGCGACACCTGTCACCACAGCGCGGCCGGGTGGGGGGGGGGAGGGGAGGCGGCATCCTTCCCCCCCCAGGGTCTCCACGGGGGAGCCTGGCAGGTGCCTCAGCCCCTGGGTGCCGGCGGCAGGTGCACGGGCCCGAAGCGGGAGCCAGAGAGGCGAAGCCACCCTCCCTCCTCCTCCTTCCCCCTCCACCCCAGGGCGCGGCGCTTCTCCCGCAAACCTCCACAAAGGCGTCGGTCAGATCACTGGCGCGGTCCATCACCGGCAAATGGCGTCCTGCCACGATTTTGACCTTCAGCTTCCCCGGCATCTTCCTTCGCCTCCTCCCGGCTGCAGGGAGAAAACAACAGCGCGCGTCCCATGGAGCTGCACGGCACGGCGCGGCGCGGCACCGCACCGGGGGGGTGGGGAGCGGGCGCGCATGCGCCACGGCAGCCAACGGTCCGCGACTGCCTACCCGTGCCCGGCGCCGCAGGGCACGCGCGCCGTGACGCAAGCCGGCGGGGAGGGAACGGCAGCTAGGCGCATGCGCTACTTACTCGGTCACCACCGCGAGCGGCCGATCAAGCCAGCAGAGGAAGAGGGCAATTCTCTGAGCCCCTTTTGCTAGGGGCAGAATTCCGCAACGCTCTGCTGCGCAGCTCGTCCTTATCGTCCCTGCCGGTAGTGCTCCGGCCCTCCGCCAAGATGGCGCCACGAGTACGGAGACCTCGCTGGAAGTCGAACACCGACTCCTCGATGGGTTCCGCGCTAGCGCTGCGGCGACGCTTCCGCGGGAAGTCAGGATGCTTGAGCGCCGAGTCATCGATGCCTGCGACGGCCTCAGACAGCGGGGAGCAGCAGCAGCAGCGGTGGTGGCGGAGCAGAGCGGGCCGGACCGGGGCCGCCTCCAGCTTCCTTGTAGCTGGGCCGGGACCGCGCCGCGCCTCTTCCCCATCTAGCCTTGTGTCCGCGTGGCCTAGAGCTGGGTGTCGCGCCAGGCGCGCCTAGCCCTTGGGCTGCGCTGCTGCCGCCGCTGCGGAAGCCCCGGTGGGTAGCTCGGGCCTGCTCTGCCTCTGGCCTTCCCCAGGGAAGGAGTTGATGCAGCCTCGGGCCCGAGGGCTTGTTAAAGGGGAGGTGTGGAACGTGCGCGTCTCCTGTCACTCGGTAGGAGAGTCCTTTAAACCAAACCCGTCTGGTTTGGTTTTGTGGGGTTTGTTTTGTTTTTTTCTTAAAGACAAACATTTACAGTATTTGAGGGATTATGACTAGATTAAATGGAATTTAGTTATCAGAAATAGGATTTGATATGGTTCTTGTAGCCAGGTTTTGACTTTTTGATGCCTGAAAAGCTCTTTGTTTAGGAAAGAGGGCTGTGGAGGCCTGGGGCAAACCAAAGGAGGGAGTCACCAGGTGTGTGCCTATGGGCGGTATATGCCTGAGAATCTCTGGGACCTGGGTTGTAGTGCTGATGTGCTTGTGAACAGGAAAATAAAAGAACCCTTGTGCTTTGATTAAGCAGTACCCAGATGTTGAGCCAAATAGTAGATCTGGTTGGATTATTTTTCCCCTTTCTAATCTTACAAAAAGACTAAATAATATTGCGAGCTGGAATGTGATACTGCAAACACAAACCATATGAATGAAATACAGTAGCATGTGGCACAGCAGATGAACATACAGGAGATCTTTGGCTATCTGTCCCTAAGCTAGCTGCATTTAGCCTCACTAATATAGAATCTCTTCTCTTTAGCTTCTTTTGAAGTTATCTTTAGAACAGTTTATACTGTTCACTAGTATTCATCATATACGAGTAATTTACAAACAGGCTATATGCATTTTACTTCTTCATCCATCCTCGTTTGATGGGAGTGCTGGAATGAGACTGTTCCCAAGGCAGGATAGTAGTCAAGAGCAAAGACTCAGGAGGGGAATTAAATCCAGAAAAGAAGCTACTAATATTAGGGTTTTAGTTTAGACCAGAAACATGCTTTTTGAATGGAATTTCTTGCTCTCACCTGCTTAAATGTTGTTTTGGCTCACATAATCGAGGAGTTACAGAGCATATGAACTGAATATTTAATTTGAGTAAGACTGAAGCAAAAAGCATAACCTAGCAATATGCCAAATACATTCTAGCTGTCGGGCTTTTGGGCTGTGGCAACAAATTAAAGCTGGTATGAAATCAACTCCCCTGAAGTGCATATGGTGTGGGTGCAAGGTCCTCAGCAACATTTCACCCTAAACATGGGCCACTGATCCAGTACATTACTTTTTAACATAGCCATACCCATGCCTTATCTCCTCTATTAGTAGAAGACTACTCAGCAGAAGATGGGACTAAAAAAACCCACAACCTTCTCTGTTGCCCATGTTGGATACAGCACTGTTTGGCCTTCATTGATTGGTGGTGTACTGCTTTATAGCCCAAGATGTAGGGAGTGTAAGATAAGTTCTTGAATGCAAACAAATAAAACCAACATAATAGTCAACTTGGTAATATGTTCTGGTTTGGTTTTTTTCAGGCAAAACACACACTTCTTTGTTTCTTTTGCTAGCTGAGTTATAATACTACAATTGGGTAACTGCGTGGTTACTGCAGTTTTACAGCATGTCTTGTGATAAGTAGAAATTTTTGCAGCTTCAAAGGATACGAATACTTGAAAAAAAATTCCTTTAATTTGGAATAGGAATTTCTAGCCCATTGAAGAGAAGATGGAAATTGCCTTGTACATTATAAACTAAGGGACTCCCCATCTCTAAAGAGACAGGTGTCTCTACCAAACATGTTTGTAATACCAGCATCTTCCTGAACCTCTCTTTAGTTACTGAATACACCAAACAAAACACTGGAGTTTTTTATTGTTCACCGAAGACTGGACAATTTGCCTGATTAATGGCCAGTTAATACAGTGAAAACCTGGCAAAATGCACTGCCTTGTTATGGACAATTGCTGCAGTTTGGGGCAGTCCTTAAGCAATTCAGGCATTATTGTACCAGATACTTGCTAAAAGGGAAACAAATGTTTACGACAAACTCTTTGAGGCAGGTTCTTGTAAGCCTGTAGCACTCCTGACTCCTAAAGACCTCTGTAATCTTCCCAGACAATCCACCTCAATGCTTCTTATTCTCAAACTTTTAAAAAATAATTTTCTGAAGTTAAAACTGTGATTTTGTTTGTTTGGTTGGGTTTTTTTCTCTGATGAAATGCAGATCTGTTCTTGTATTATCCAGTGAACCTAGACAACAGATTATTCCTTTAGAAATACTAGAAGACTCTTACTGGATTAGACTGGTAAAAACTGGTACATATTATTTTAGGTATCTTTGCTTTTTTAATTTATAGCATCTGGGCCAATAGGATTCACAGGTTAACTACCTGCTTTGGGAAAATTTGTCTCCTTTTCAAGTTATAAAATGATTTAATTTGCAGGCTTCTATCTGTTATGAGATAGAAGAATCGTTTCCTTTATTTGTGCAAAGTTTTGTATGGATATTTTTTTTACAGATTTACCATCTGTTTGTTTGGGATTTTTTAATTTACTTGTTTGAAGGAAGTAACTTTAATTTTTCATTCTTTCTTCATGGGTCTTTTCATGCCTCTGAACTCTTTTTATGAAGATTCTCTGAACAGGCCATGTTTCTTCTTAGTGTAGTATCTCAAACAGGAAATAAAAGTTCCAGGGAAGCTTTACCAGTGTTGCCTAATGAACAGCTCCCTTTCGCTGGAATTATGAATTACAGTGATTAATACGATGAATATTTCTTTCTCAAAAAAAATCTGCCTAAAGATCCATCTTTTCAACAGAAGATTTTCAACAGTAGAAGGACTAGAAACAGAAAACTCCATATTTTTGAGAAGCAGTTCAGTCGTTTCTTAGCTACTTGGAAGGATCAGTTAGATATAACAATGCATTAAGAAATCTGTTTGGTGTGTTATACCTGTCTTAGGGCTGAGGACTTTCTACACTGGCAGAATGAGATGTGTCTTTCAATAAATTAGCAAGTTACGTGACATTTCATGCCCCTAGTATTCAGGGTCTCCAGGGCCTGCAGGAACTTGCAGAAAGTGAAAGGTAGAAGGGACTCGGATGAAAGTTGAGTTACATCCCTAGAATATATGCACATCTGAGGCATCTAAAAGAGCATTTAATTTTCCTGGTTTAGGCAAATGATCAATATAATGGATATGTTACCTTATTTGAGCAGGTATTGTCATGTATTAAATGGCATTATACCCCAACTATACAAACCAAGACTATGGCTAATTACAATATTAAATACATCTCATGTGGAACAATGGCTGTAATAAAAGTAGTTTTGTGTGGGTAAGCTGGGACACTTCGCCATCTAAAGATCCACGTGTCCTTTATTTTCCAGTTTTAAGTATGAAAGGATTTTGGTTTGTGTTTTGTTTTCTGCTTAGCTGCTAGCTTGGCATATGCTTTCCAACAGAGAGATTTCCCTTATGATAAGCTTGCATGGTGAACCATGAGTTTACAAAGTTATACACCAAAGATAAGATTTTGCCCAGAACTTCAATTTGCTGACCCAAAGCTTCAGGGTAGGTTTTAGTTATATTACCTTACTAACCTTCAAGATACAGATTAGAAGGTGGTGGTCTAGGCTTTCCTCAGGTTACAATGTGACCCAAGATGTGGTGGGTTGTGTCCTAACCATGGGGAAAAGTGCTTTTTGTTTATATCACGTTAAGCTTATTTGAACAGAAATGAATGAAAAAGACTTTTGCTTTTTAGTTTGTTTTAGAGAATTTATATCTGCTTTTGCTTATTAGCTATCACAGGAGATACTGACTCCAAAAATAGTTTTAATAATGCTCAGAAGGGTCCCTATATCCAAAGTGATACATATATGTCCTTAGTAAAGGAACCCTGCACCCCAGGGGAAGAAAAAAAAAAAAATGAAAGAAAAACCACAAAAACAAACCAAACCAAAAAAATGCTGTGTGCCCACTACACAGATTTAGACTGGGCAAAATCCTGATCAGTGTTACTATTGCCTGTATGTATTTGATGTGGCATTACAACTGCTAGCGCCTCTCATTAGATTAAAAGATAGGGTGCAAAATCCTGTCTCAGTAAAATCAGTAAGGTGAAACTGTCACTGAAATGAGAAGGTGGGTTTTGTTATGAATTCCTGCAGGGAACAAGGCTTCATTACTAAGGTTTCTAATTTACACTGGAGGATTTCACTGTAGTTAGCCTGTTCAAACAGCAGATTAAGAGCTGTACTAATGTCTATTACTAATGTCTAATTACATGAACAAATTCCTACTACCGTAAGTGTCTCTAATAAAGCAGGCATGATAAGAAAAGGATGAAAGTATGAGCAGGACAAATTAAAACTCAAAATACGTAGAGGTGTGACTAATGGAAATGTGATTTATCAGTGAGCAAGTTACCAAAGACAGGTATTGTTTAATGCCTGAAGGGGTAAGTCATTGGGAGCACTTAGAATGTGTAGTTCTATCACTGACACTGCATTTCTTTTCTGATCTGTGAGTGAGAACAAAGACGAAAAGGACCAAGGCCTTGCAAAGATGTGCACTACATGAAGCAGGAAGGTGACTGGTCAGGCTCCAGTCCTCTGTGATTGTCAACGGGTTGCTAGGGCAGCTCCCTCCCTCCCTGGTCATCATATGCACAGAATGAGTGGAAAGTGAGCCCAGAAGCAGCTGCAGAGTTGGGAAGGCAGTCAATAAATAGTGCCTACCTACTACTTGAGCAAAAGGTTAATTTTCACAGAATCGTTTCAGCTGGAAAAGACCCTTGGGATCATCATGTCCAACCATTCACCATACTCTACAAGTTCTCCCCTAGACCGTATCCCCCAGCACTACATCTAAGCAATGCTTAAACACATCCAGGGATGGTGACTCAACCACCTCACTGGGCAGCCTATTCCAATATCTCACCACTCTTTCCGTGAAGATCTTTTTCCTAGTGTCTCGTCTAAACCTATCTGGTTTCAGCTTGAAGCCATTCCCTCTGGTTCTATCACCAATTACCCGAGAGGAGAGACCAGCACCAACCTCTCCACAATGTCCTTTCAGGTAGTTGTAGAGAGTGATGAGGTCTCCCCTCGGCCTCTTCTTCCTCAAACTAAACACAACCAGCTCCTTCAAACGGTCCTCATATGATCTGTTCTCCAGTCCCTTGACCAGCTTTGTTGCCCTCCTCTGCACCCACTCCAGCACCTCGCTATCTCTCTTGTACTGAGGTGCCCAGAACTGGACACAGTATTCAAGGTGAGGCCTCACCAGTGCTGAGTACAGGGGGACAATCACCTCCCTATTCCTGCTGCTCACACTATTTCTAATACAGGCCAGGATGCCGTTGGCCTTCTTTGCCACCTGGGCATACTGCTGGCTCATATTCATTCACTTTTTAATTAGAACCCCCAGATCCCTCTCCACGAGACATCTCTCCAACCACACTTCCCCAGGCCTGTAGCATTGCATGGGGTTGGTGCAGCCCAAGTGCAGGACCTGGCACTTGGCCTTGTTGAAAATCATACCATTAACACTGGCCCAGTGATCCAGTCTGAATCTCTCTGGAGAGCCTCCTTATCCTCACACAGATTCGCACACCCACCTAACTTGGTGTCATCTGTGAATTTACTGATGGTATATTCTATGTCCTCCTCAGGATCATCAATAAAGATGTTAAACAGAAATGGTCCTAACACTGTGCCCTGAAGAATGCCACTGGTGATCTGCCGCTAGCTGGTTTCAATACCATTGGCCACTACTCTCTGGGCCTGTCTGTCTAGACAGTGCTTGATCCAGCAGATTGTGTTCCAGGTCATGAGCAGTTTTTCCGTTAGAAATTTTGGGGAACCATGTCAAATGATTTCCGGAAGTCCAGGTGGACCACATCCACAGCCTTTCCTTCGTCCAATAGTCGGGTCATCTTGTCATAGAAGGAGATCAGGTTCATCAGGCAAGATCTGCCTTTCCTTTCCTAAACCCATGCTAACTGGGCCTGATCTGCTGGTTGTCCTCTATATGGCTTGTAAGAGCACTCAAGATGATCTGCTCCATGACCTTCCCTGGCATCAATGTCAGACTAACGGGTCTATAGTTACTTGGATCCTCCTTTCTGCCTTTCTTGTAGATGGGCGTTACATTTGCTAACCTCCAGTCCATTGGGAGCTCCCCAGTTAGCCAGGACTTCAGTTAAATAATGGAAAGTGGCTTGGCGAGCACATCTGCCAGTTCTTTCAGCACCCTTGGGTGTAACCCATCTGGTCCCGTAGATTTGTATGCATCCAAGTGGCGTAGAAGGTCTCTGACCACCTCCTCTTTAATTGTGATAACCTCATCCTGTTTTCCCTCCCTGTCTTCCAGCTTATGAGGCTGGATGTCCAGGGGATAGTTCTCTTTTGAGAGACTCTCAGTTTTGACTCTCAGTTACTTGGGGAGCATCTTATGGGCTCCATTCTGCTGTTTTTATTTATCCTACTTTGCCTAAAGCTGCATCTCTCAATAATACTTTTTAATCCTGATGCTGTAACTGTTAGGTAAAAATCAGATTGTCATAGTAACCGATTTGTCTGATGGAATTAAAAGTATATGAGTAATGGTATACACACATGGTTTACTTTTGTCCTGTATCTATTCAGAGTCATTCCCAGGCTAATGGAACTAATTGAGGTGACATTGTTGACCAATGATAATATAATCTATTCTTTTATATTACATAGAATAAAGAACTTATTTGAAGATGGTTTCTGAGAATTAGTTTTTGAGGTTAAGTCTTGTCAGGAAATTCAAATACTGTACTGGTGATAAAGTCAGATCCAGATAAATGTGATAATATCCTATAATATGTATTTAAAAAGCTTATCCAATAAAAACTTTAATTCCAATGATAGTGTAAAATATTATTCCCATGGAGATCTGAATTGAATAAAACCTGTTTGGCCTTTGAGGAAAAACAAAAGCCAAGAAAGAGTCTCAAAGAGTACATTAAGGAAGTAAGAATAAGGCCCGATATGTGTTAGTCCTAAAATTATATTTCTGACATGTTCATGTACATTTTTTTCATGGATATCAGATGAAAATTTTCCTTTGGAATTGAGACCTCAGCACTTCATATTCTTTTGGATGTGACATCTTTCCAACAGTCTACACAAGTAAATCTTCTGTTGACTTCAGCAGTTTGGGATTTAGTCCATATCAAGAAGTTTGTAAGAAGAGAAGCATCAAAATATTCTGGTTTATGTTGTTATTTCTGTATGAATGTCTCAATTTCCATATAGACTTAAAAGAAATGGAATCAAATAAATATTCACAAAGATGGGAGTGTACATAATTACCTACTGGGGGAAGCAAACAACTGGATCTGATGTCATGTTCTCAGCTACTAATTGGATATTGTTTATCTTTCTTACAGGGAGGGAAATAACACTGCATATGACTTTGTGCGTTTTATGAGCAGTGAGTGGCAATGGCATAATTGGGATATCAGTTCACAGAGATTGCAGCAGAATCCTGTGTGCACAACCTCTAGCAAAGATATTTAGTTACAAGTAGTACGGTAAGAAGAGCTATTCAGAGTGCTGTGGTTCCATTTGAGACTAAGCCTTAGTTAATTAGTCAACACGTAGTTAATAATTTAATTAAAAGTAATTGTCAGCAGCAATATTTGTATTGTTAGAGGATAATTACTCCTTCAGTGACACTTTCAGCATTCCCACCCTTCTTCCTTTAAGGGTTGAGACCAAAAAAAAAAAAAAATTTAACTGTGATTGCAATATATGTCAGACTTACACAGTTATTAAAACAGCTGTATTTGCTGGTGGGTTTTTTGTTTGTTTTTAATTCTGCTTAACTCTGTTGGTATTTTCCTTTTTGCCTCTATAAGTGTAATAAATACCTCATTTATTCCGGTCCCATCTCAAACATATAAATATACCCATTCATTAATTTTTCCATGTTGAAATTGCTGTCAGGATCAAAGATGATGACCCTGAAATTCTGAAGTAGGTTAATGCTTATTAAAGCTGTGGTCCTTGTGGTTTGTTTTGTCAGCAGCTATGGCCCGGGCAGCAAGAGTCATACGTACTGCTCAGCAAGTCAATCTGTGTCTCAGAGGAGACTATTTTTAAGTATAGTAACTCTGTATGAACTATCTATAGAGTAGTCTTCAAGATCCTTCACAAGATATGCAAGTTATTTCCTGGTGCATTAAGGAGATTAAATTGGATTATAATCAAAACAATAAATCTTTGTATTCTAAAACATGGAGTGAATACAGCTTTTAATAAACATGTGATGATTTTGGTTCTTGTGTTCCATTTGGAATAGACATGATGATGTGAGTTATTAAGCAGTGAATTTTTTTAATGTATAAACAAAAAAAGCACATTAATTAAGCAAACCAGTGAGTTTTGTTTTTCAGCAGCATGAAATGCCTTACGTTCAGCTTCTTACAAACTGGAATGCAGGCTTCTATCTATACAGTGAGACTCGCTGTCAAAACATCTGCTATAGACTGGTTCACTTTAAGAGCTTAAGTCTCATGCCAAACCAAAGGAGACTAAAAAGGCTCATGATCTGAATTCTGTCTCTTCCCTGAGTACACAGGAAACAGAAAAACTAGGATCTTAGCTCAGGCTGGCAAAAGTTAGAAGCTTAAACTATAAACCAGAAGTAATATCCTTATAGTTCCCTTTTCCACTACCCTTCAATTTGTGGTGAAAGGTATGTGCTACTGCTGCAGAAAATGTCAGTCAAGATTGGTTTAGAAAAGCGGTCATGGCACATCATGGGAATAAAGTCAGGGCAACTGTGATGGCTAAGAGATGAAGCACTTCACAAGCTAGATTAGAAAAACTCCCTCCAGATGCACAGTGGTAGGGGGAAAAAGGTGAACAAATAGAAAAAAATGTCGTCTTATCCACAGCTCTCAGGGAAAGGGTGTGAGCAGGAAGCTCCAACCAGAAGTCCCAATTTAATTTTGTGTTTTCTACTGAGAATGTTTATTATTTCATGTAGCAAGAGACCGTCGCTGCTGTTGCAGGATTTGAGGCTCTGCACTGGTGAGTTCTGGTAATAAAATCTTTAACTGTATAAGAAGCTACACAGAAGTCTAAAGTAGAAAAGTCTTCTTACTCATGGCCGATGGGATGTTGGAACAAGCAAGGTAACTTTCTTTTAACAAAACAAATCTGGTTTTCAGTCATGTCATGATTCCTGAATGCATTCCTGAATCCTACCTGAGGTCAGAAGGAAGTATCCATTGACAGAGAAACCATAAAAGTTCCAGACCTACCAGATAATTGAAGCCCTACAAAGCACTTTAGGAAAAAAAAAAAAAAAAAAAATCCTAATTTATATATAGCCTTGGATTCATATAACTGAATTATGTACAATGGAAAGGAGAGAAAATGGATAGTCTCAGTACTGTCTCATTATTATCCAACTGGAATTAATCTAGTTCACTCTCTTGATTATTAATCATTGAAACAAACTCTTTATATTCAGTACTTAACACCTTACTTCTTAAGTAAAAATTCCTGTAGAGTAAAACCTGGCTAACTAAAGTAGAACCCTGACACTTGTGCTTGTTCTTTGACTACTATCTTAATTCATTCCTGACAGGGTTGTGTTCAATGCTGCATTTGACCCTGTTAACAGCAATTTATGGGGCTTTTGAAATACGAGGACAGTGTCTTCAAACTGCCTTCGAAGTACAAAAATTCTCATTTATCAGCCTTGTTCTGCCTTTCTTTGCTTTTATGTACAAGAGAATTACGATCATCACCTTGGACTGTCTTGATAGCAGCTGAGGGAAGTACTGCTTTGATTTTAATAGCAAAGATTATTATGAACAGCACAACTTGAGAACTATATGCTAAATACATTGCTTAATTATACATAATAATTCTGTAAAATGACTGAGCATCTTCCAGTGCATGAAAGTTAAATACGGACCTTAATTAGGCAAACCAGGAGTAAAGATGATATCAGGTAGGGGCAATAACATCCCCCACCGGAGTGTCACCCCACAGCACCCCAAGAAGAGCTGAGTGGGTTCAGTTAACAGCCTGGTAATTAGTAATCATATCTATAGTAACGAGGCAGGTTGAAAGTCAAGACAAGGCAGCAAGGCGAGGCTGTGACCTGCAAGGCTGGGTGCAGCCTTCCCACAAGAGCTCTCAGGTAAGGACTAGAATGAGCAAGGGTGGAAGACCTGAGCTTATGCCCAGCTCCTTGTGGGGGGTGGGGAGGGAGAAACTGAAGAAGCCACAATTTAGAATTTTCTTCTTACTTACCTATTTTCCCAAAAGCTGTACAGCTGTAGTACATTCATGTTCACCTTGGGTGTTGAAAGATAAAGACTGAGGGGAGAGATGGGAGGGATTGCAAAGGAAAATTATGGAGGAAGGCGGATACAGGCTGGTGAGAGCAATTGGACCTGGTCAAACTGTGTTGGTGTGTTCAGTTCCCTGAGGGTATGCTGTTAAAAGTTGAAAGTTAAGGAAAGTAGGCTGCTAGCTTGCACCAAACCATTTGGCAGCTGGGAAAATTCTGTTAAAATTAGAAATAAATTCATGTTTAACACAAAATAAGGGGACATACTATGGTGACTTTAAGGAGTAACATAAAACTCTTCTCTACAGTAGCTAAGAAGAGTTTTCATGTACACAAGTATGTACCATCCTATAAAAGCTGTATCCTACAGTTTAGGCTCTTGGAATAAGAAAGATCTCTGCTATCTTGCCATTTCTAAATGTAAAGACTAAGAACAGACGACTAATTTTAACAGTCTAAAAGAGGCAAGGAGAAATAAGAATATTCCAGTACATCCAATCTAATTTTTAGATGTGTTCCCTTATCGTGTGTCATAATTTACACCCCCAGTCTTGAGATGTCTTACATATGTCTTTCAATAGTATGAAAACCTATGGGATTTCCTGATTTCTATTGCCATGACTCCTGAACCCTCTACCAAAAAAAAAGCAAGCATGATTGATATAATTGATTTACCAAGACAAGCCTCCACATCATTTTGCAAAGGTCAACTGATTGAAGAATTTGTTGCAAAGCAAAGCTGTGATCTGTGTGAAAACAAGGCCTTGGTGATGTGTTTTTTTGGTTGTTTTTGTTTCATTTTTTGTTTGTTTGGTTTTTTGAAGGCCTAATTCTCACACAGCTTCTGAATCTAAAGCATTAATGGCTATCAGCTCTAGTATCGTATTTTATCCATGTTCTTCCTTTCCAGTGATTTTTCCATTTCTGCCAGAGATAATCTCCATGCGCTATATAAGTTTCAGTGCTTTAAATCAAGAGTTAATCACTTCATCAGCCTTCACTTCATTTTGGAGGATTGTTTGGAAATTAATACAGACCTAATATTATTTTAACCTTGTGATTGTTCACATGTGGGGAAGCAGCATGATAGCATTGATCTTCAAGTTTACAAAAGCATGAACTGTCTTAGATAACATTTGAAACATTTTTCTCCTGATATCTGCCACATAAGATCTTGCATTATAGAGACATGCATGTAGCCCTTGGATTTGGTTTTTAGGTGCCACAGAAATAAGACAACGTGAACTATCACTGCAGATGATCACCTGCAGATTGCCTGTTAGAATTGAATGTACTCACTGATAATGGGGTTGGTAGTTGGTATGGTCAGACTACTCAACCAGAGCCAGTGGCTAGTGGAAAACTCTGCTAGGAGTGTACTGCTTATTCTCCATGGGTAGTAATTGTAATGCATGTGTTACTAAGTGTTTGAGGTGAACACACGTGATGTGTGACTGCCTTGTACTCTGATATTCCTTTTATCCATGTATTCTTAGCTTGGTGTCTTAGACTGAAGCAAGGGTGAGAACTAAAAGGCTGAGGCAAAATCTCTTTGGGATTGATGTTGCCAAGCAAGGGGAAGTAAGAGAAAAGTGTGGAAAGGATGATGACTCCCCCTGTCATTTTAAATATTTGCCTGTCCTTTGTAATTCACATCTTCTAAGGTTTTTTTGCTCATCGGTGACTGTTAGATAAGCATATAAATTTGTGTTTACGGAGGCTTTTTGTTATCTGTGTGCAGCGAAGAAGTAACAATTTGGTCTTTAATATGCAACCCCTGCAGCTATGATCTTTTCCAGTCTCAAACTGAGGCTTTGTTATCAGAGCACACTGTTACAGAAGTTATATTTCAAATCTACTAGTGATATTGAATGGATCCCAGAGGAAAGGGAACCTTCAGCTCATAAACCAGATATGTGTCACCATTTCATTTTCTCTTCTTGGTGGCTTTTTTTTACATTTATTTTCACATAGTCATTGAAAAGTACTTTGTTATGTGGTAAAATGCAATCCTTGCACACAGCTTTATTAACTGTCAGTACCTAAATAGTGATGAACAAAATCAGTAGTTGAAGTTGATGCAGCTGAAAAGTAGTCTGGTAAAATAATAATTCCGGTTTAGCCACAGCAGATAACCAGATGGTCAGATACAGAGAAGTATGAAAACTCTTTAACTAGCTGTGGGCTGGATGTAGACTGGGTTATGCAGAGAAGCATAACACTTCTCACTCCAAATGGCCACAAAAGAGAACAGTAGGATGCTGAATTTAGAGTACAGTTAAATTCACTTGTTCTCCACTTCCCTTTCTCATGAGAATAAACATGTGGGTATTTCTTAGAGGTAATATACTACCCGACATTAAGAAGTCCACTATTTGTGATTCAGTATCAAAGAAGAGAGAGTTTTCAAGTTTCTTGTGATTTACCTATGCTTGTTGGTTTTGGTTTTGTCTTTTTTTATATTAAAGATAATTCTTGTCACTGTTACCTAAATGAAGGCTGTTTCAGAACTTTCATGCATTACAAGAAATAGAACTCCAATATCAGTGTATACCTATTTTATGCACGCCAACATTGTGTTTTAGTCTAAATGAGCATTTTCCCTTTAGGATACATGTGTCCAGAAACTTTAGTGATGGGTGGTTCTGTCCACACATAGCTTTTCTTGTCCTAGATGGAACTACCCAAGCTCCAGGCTTCTCTTATCAGAAAATGGGGGCCCCCATTTACCTAATTATGTTGTTGTCCTTTATCCATACCTGTTTCATCTCTTAATATATGGGACCAAAATTGTACACGGTGCTCCAGATGAGGCCTCAACAGTGCTTTGTACTATAATCCCCCTACTTCTGTATCCCATATACTTTTGTATTTGTAGGTAGTCCCTGCTGGGACTATTTTGCCCGATACATCCTAGGATTCCTTTTGCTCTTTTGATAAGCCTATCATATTTGTATGACAGGCAAGTTTATAAAAACAGAATAATGCCCTATTGGGGTGCGATTACAAAAACAGAGCTATAGAAACTAAAAGCTCATCTGTGTGTGTTCAACACATGTGGCACCAGTTGATACGCAGCTAGGCTTGTGTACAAAAAAAAACCCAAACAAACAAACCCTGAGAATTATGCAGAACCCTCTAAGGACCTGGATTTCCTCAGCAGTCAAGGAAGGGCTGGGGAGCTCATTAAGGCTCAAAAGGCTCAGTGGCAAACTCCCTCTTCCCCTCAGATCTCCACGCCAACATGCAGCAGCATGTGTTGTGAATGCTCAATGGCAAAATAGGTTCTAACTCTTCCAGAGCACCAAGCTAAGAAATTTAAAAAGTACTAATGATGGCTAGATTCATGTTTAATATATGTTTGGATATATACACAATGCAACATATTGCTCTTACTATGAATTTCTGCTGGTGTGTTTGCAGAAATTGTGGGTTTCCACTGAGGACACAAAAATAATGTGACACTAGATGATATCAGTGATCCACTCTTCTATTATCAGCAGTACCCAAGAAAACATGGCTTTAAAAAAGAGGTGAACATATTCTATCATTCCCTGAAAATACAGAGAGTGCAATAGTAAGTAAGTTTGGAAGAAAAAAATTCCCTCCTGACTTTTGCCGATTTAGTTTATACCCTACAAGAATAAGATTTAATTGCCCTTATCTTAATTATCCTTAACTTGGTATATGCAGTAACTGTAGTTATTATTATCAGCCATAAAATTATTCAGCCATAAAATTTACCTAAACTGCCCAAAGCACTATTTTCCATACACCTACCTCAGATAAAAAGTGCTTTTCTTAATTCTAAATTCATTGGACAAAAAAAAATTATTGGAGTGAATTCCATGCTTTGCTGATAAGGGACATAAAAGTCATTATTAGTTTTTGGAAAATATTTCCATAGTCTATGTCTACAAAACCAGATTATTTTTTAAATGTCTGTACTGCTTTTGCTCACCTTGTGTCCACGTGGAAACAGCTTTTGCTCAGAGAAAACTGGAATGAACTTCTTTTTTTTTTGTAAAATTGGGTCAAAGACATAATGAGTGTATCTCTATAGCTACTTCTGTGCCTGTTTCAGCTACTTTTGAACTTTGAACTTAAGGTTCTCTATCATGCAGTTTTCCTATAATTTCCTCCCCCACCCCCAAATAAAGATTGTTGTTCCTTGTAGTGTGCAAAAAACCCAAACCCTCTACTAATTACATTTAATTTTCTACCTTTTTTCTATTTTTTTTCTACCAAGTGTGATCTTGTTCACACTTCCAGCAACTGCATCAAAAGTCTGCTTTGTTCTTGCATTTGTGTTATGCTCTGTGATCTTTCCCATATGAGAGTCAGATTTTGCCAGACTCTTTTGGCTAGATAAAACCTCTTATCTGTGTGCTTTTCCTTCTGAGAGAAGCCTCACTTTTTAAATGAAAATATCTAGAGAATTATGAGGATTAGTTCTGAACAACTAGCTGAGGAAAGAATGCTTAAAAAACACCACAACAAGAAAGTTGAAATACAACGAAAAGCAGGAACACAGAATATTTCTGGAAGCAATTAAAGAGTTTGCTTTATAAATGAGTAAGCAAGGGAGAAAAGGAAAAAAATATTTTCTGTCAGAGGTTTGGTTTCTGTACTTTCATGTACACACATTATTAAGGAGGCCTTTTCTTGGTGGAAGAGTTTTCCTCCTTGGTGGAGGAAATGTAAATATCCCCAACTGTCAGAAAGTGAACTCCAAATAAATTGTGACCTTAAATTCATCAAAGGGATTTTAAAGGTGATTTGTTTTATTTTGTTTTGTTTTGTTTTGTTATGAGTTATGAAGGTTCATATGACTGGGTTTATTCTACTTTCTTCATCACAGGTCCACATGAGGCACTGGCTTGTTAGACAGTATCTGGTTGAGGCTGTGGCAGAGCTGGTTTGGGGACATTTTAGGGATCACATAGAAGCTGACCTTGAGCCAATGACTTTGTGCAACTTGGCAAAGACAGTGATTTATTGAACTAGAAGTGACTGTCACAGCAGAGCTATCTCACGAGTTCTACTTGTCCACCGCTAAGGAACTGTGAATGGTATGGCAGGTGTTTTTAAAAAGATACAATTCTTGGCAATTAATCCATGCAACTGTAGGATCGGTCACATCTACTTTTCAGATATTCCTTTAGTATTGCTGCTTTTGTAGATCTGTGGTTTTCTACCACTTTAAGCTTCCCAAAGGCAGTGGGAAACAAGTACTTGTAAAGCAGGGAGTTCTGAAGAGGGTCCCGTTGGGAAGCTGGCCGAGTATCGACAATCACACCAATATGGCTACATGCCGATCCGTTTATTCTAACTGCGTCACTTACTTATAGAGTGGTTACAATCTGATAACATGTACATCAACTACTTTCATTGGCGTTTGGCTACAAGCATACAAATCAAGCTCTAG